>JAOXNZ010000002.1:6479482-6491648 GCA_028566095.1 Kryptolebias brasiliensis | reverse complement strand
TTGGCTGATTCAACATTTGCGTTAATGAGCAGTTGGACAGGTGTACCTAATAAAGTGGCCGGTGAGTGTATATATATATTAAACCCTTGGATTAAAGCCCCAAGAGCCTTGGCAGAGGTTTGTTCTCTTTGAGTGCTTCTAGTTACACAATAGTTTTGGATAATTAGAAATTCACATTATCATAGAATATTTAAAAAAAATTTAGAAAATTTGAAACAGAAATGGGTAATTTTGGAGTCATTTTGGAGAGACTCCAGTGGGACTTTGTTGGTAAAGAACATGTCACTCTAACAAATGCTTGATCCAGCATGACAAAATGTTAAAAAAAACATAGATTATTCTAATAAAAATGGTCAGATAGAGTTTGTAAAAATAATATATTTTTAGCCTCTGGTCCACATATTATGTTGATAGGGATATGTTTGTTATTTTTCTACCTCTTCTCTAGCCCTGTATTGGGGTCCTGCCTTTAATTGTTCTTCTAGCAAACCCCCAGCATACTTTTAAGCAGAGGTCCCCAATCCTGGTCCTCGAGGGCCACTATGCTGCATGTTTTAGATGTTTCTCTGCTTTGACACACCTGATTTGAATGACAGAGATTAACAGGCTGCTGCACAACTTGAAGACCTGCTGAAGAGCAGGGAAACAACTAAAACATGGAGGATAGTGGCCCTCCAGGACCAGGATTGAGGACCCCTGCTTTTAAGCATGGACTGGGTTTTATCTGAGGAAAAATGGTAGTTATACACAGCCAGATCTACTGTGTCTCTCAGTGCTGTTTGAAAATTGAAATGTGGTCTGGCTGCACTGCCTTTACACTGTTGAATTTAGCCAAAAATAAAAAATAAAACTTTAGTTGGATTGTAATTCATAGTAACAGCTGTCTTGTGCAGTACTGAACATAAGGCAAAAGTTTGATAGAGACTTGGATGAGACTTTTTTAGTGAGTTGGGCAAACAATCCAGAACATGGAAACATGGTGTGCCTGGTGGTTTCTACCAGATTCTCACCTTTTTTTTTTAGTAAGCCTTAGAATATCATCATCCTGTCTGCCACCCTGCAGTTCAATCTGTTATAGATATCACTCATGCACTTGTTTCAACACAATGTAGCATTTCCGTAAGTTTTTATTCAAGATACCTTAAGTGACAGGTTTCTGAAACAGCATCTTAGGTCCAACTATGGTTGAGAGTTAAGGCTCCGGCATACTCCATAAAATGTCAAGAAGTCGATTTGCGGTCACATGGTTGCAAGATGTTCGTTTTTCGTACACACCTTTCATGGTGTGATGGCTGTATTTTTTAACAGCCTCGGCCAGCTGCTCCTCAGCAGAGCAGTAGAAGCAAAATTACTTCATTAAAGCTTTTTCCCCATAAACACGCCCACAACAACTTCTGACCAATCATACAATACTTGTCGCAAACCCTTGTGAAAAAAAGTTCAGCCAGGGCCTTGTGTTGCGAAGTGGCAGGCGAAGCTGCTACTTGAACAAAATGACTCAATTTTTGTCATGCAGCCACGTGAATGAGACCCGATTTTGTGACTTCTTATGGAGTTTGACAGAAATTGAAGAAAACCCATATTAAATCTCAACTAGAGTTTGTATTGATTGTTAAGAGATTCGTGTCAACATTTAGTCTGAGTTTTCTTCAACAGTAGTTTTTTTTCCCACTCTCCAATAAAGCTCAGACTGGTGAAGAACCTGGGCAACAGTGGTTCTATGTACAGTCTCTCCCATCTCACCTGCTGAAGCTTGGAACTCCTTCAGAGTGCTCACAGGAGTCTTGGTGGCCTCTCTCACTATTCTCTGTCACAGTCACTCAGTTTGTGAGGACAGCCTGCTCTTAGTAGATTTATATTTTTATTTAATTGGTATTACTCTGTAGCAATTTAATTTCACTTTGACACTGAAGGTTTTTTTTATATTTTTGTAAAGAAGGCCAGTTTTTAGTGATCATGACTGATTTATTAAAACAATTAAAGCAGAAAACATCCAAGGAGGTGAATGTTTTTGCAAGGCACTGTGTAGAGACAAACAACTATTCACACTTTCACTCACACTTATTGACAATTTAGAGTTACCAATTAACCTAACATGCATGTTTTTGGTCTGTGGGAGAGAACCTATGTGTGCATGGAGAGAACATGCAAACTCCACCCAGAAAGGCCCCAGGCTGGGAGGCAATCATGTCTCCCTGAGAGGTGACATCTCTCTAACTACTGCTCCGCCGTGCCATATTTAAACATTTGATTGATAAATGAGAGTATAACATCTAATCTTTTTCTCTTTTTCCCCTCTACAGGGCCGGCGTATCGCAGTCCATGTGAGCTGCTGCCAGTTGGGACAGGACACCCAGTGCAGGCCGTGCAGAAGAGCTTTACAGTCATGTCAGGCTGTGCAAGCAGGGGCACTGTCAGCCTGCCTCAAGAGGTGCACGTCATCAACCTGAAAGGACACGCTCCACAAGGATCTGACAACACTCCAGCAGAGGTGAGTCATCCTTGTTAGAAAATAACCTGGGTTTTGATTTCTTGCTCTCCCTTTGTGTGTGTGTGACTTTTAGGAAAATATCTAATGAGGGACAAGATGTAATTTAATACAACTTGCAGAACGTAATCATTGGATTCACATCTACAACTGATTAACTTCTGGAGTCGACCTAATTCAAAATGGCTGCCAACCAACTGAACTTAAAACACACAAAAAATGGCTATAATTCAGTCACTTCGATAATGACCTAAAATCTGGTGTGGTAGTGACAGAGACTAATCCCCAACACATATTCTGAGCACTAACAGATGAAGGGAGATCTTTGTTTAAAATTGTGCCATAAACTATTTAGAGTCAACTCTGTTTGTCTGATAGCAAAATATCTAATGAACTAGTGGATTAATACTTAATGAAACTTTCAGGAAATAAAAAATGCATGTACATCTACAAATTATTAACTTTTGGAGTCAATGCAATTCAAGATGGTTGCTAAAACTATTCAACTTTAGTAAACACAAAAACTATAACTGAATCAGTTTTATAGATTCTGAGCCTTTGTGTTTGAGTAGCTTTTTCCAACACACCCAACAAAATCTGTTACTCTAGTTACATATAAATATCAAGTAAAATGACTTTCAACAAGTAACTCTTAAATGTAATAATCAGACGAGCTTACATCAACTAATCAAAACTGTTTAGAAGGTGAGAAAAAAAGACGATCTGTTATGTGTGATATTTTCCAACCATCTTTATGTGTTTTGAGCAGATCTCTAAATGCACTCGATCAGACTGTCAGAACACCTCCTGATAGTGAAATCTCCTTGTCTTCAGGTGTTGTGCAGCACATCTTGTGGCTGGAGAACTAACCATCAGTTTGAACATAGTTTGAACATGAACCATGCATAAATGGCTTCCACATCTAGATTTTTACCTGTCACCACAGTGTAGAAAGCATCATGTGCAGACCTGCAGTTTATTGCTGACGTATGCTTAAGTTTTGCTAAAGCAAAGTTTAAAAACCGTAGATGTATGCAATTATAAATATTCACTTTTGATGTCATATCTGATGTAATTTCTTGCAAACTCTTAGAATATAAAAGATTATAAAGGGTTTATATATTTCAGTGACAAATTGATAGGAATTGCAATTTAATGTCTAACTAAAGATACTGTCTTTTCTGTGAAAATGCAGTGTGGATGCTGAGTGCTGAATGAGGGATGAAATTTGCTAGAGAGCTAAAACTGAGTTTTTAAAGTAAAAAAAAAGTCAAAGCAAGCATAACAGAGACTAAAATGAGCAAAACTGAAGCTAAAAGCAGTAGAACAAAAGCCCAAGACTAAAAGAAACAAAAAATAGCTAAAAGCAGCAGAACAGTAGCTAATATTGGTAAAATAGATGCTAAAGCTAAAAAGAGCTAAACATATGATAATATTAGCAAAAACGTATCTAGTAAGTTCTTTCGACTGCTCCCTTCTTCAACTGTAGCTAAAAGTACCAAAACAGATACTAAAGCTAAAATCAGTAGAGCACTAGTTCAAACTTCAACTAAGAGCTAAAATGAGAAGAATCGTAGTTAAAATCTAAAAGAAGCATAATGGTAGCTAAAAGTTAAACTTGGTAAGAAGCTAGTTGAAAGTTAAAGTATCAAAACAGTAGCTGAAAAATAAAAGTTGCCGAACAGTATCTAAAGGCTGCAAGATGACAAAAGTTGAGCAAGTATGCTGAAGCAAATTTTATTAAGGACAGTGTTTTTGAACTGAAGCAATTTCAGTGTATTTCTACAGTAAATTTTATTCTAAATATCAATATTTTGAAAAGTATAAAAGTACAAAAACCAAAAGTCATAGTGCACTATTCCAGATCAAGCTGAACATCTTGATAGTTAAAATTGCACAAAGTATGATGAAGTAGTTTGAAAAAAAAAGAGACAGAAAAATAGAAAAACAGGAAATCAAAAGGGTGAATATGTAACGTGTCACTAGTAAGACCTGGAAATTCAGTCACGACACAGGAGTAACTCACGATGATAGCTTTATTTAGGAAGTCCGGAGAAAAGGATCCACAGAATGCAGGGGAGTGCAGAGGTTTGTGTGAGGAGGAAACCTTAATGGCGCGGCAGGAGAGGAGTTCCCAAGGTAAGGTTTCGGCCACAAACATACAAGGGAGGAAACGGGAAACGTGGTCTGACAGGCGAGGGTCTGGCACGAGCAGGCAGGCAGTAGAATCCTCACTCCAGGGGTCAGGCGAGAGAGGGGTATCCGAGAGACAGGCCGAGGTCGGAGTCCAGGCAGCAGGTATCGAGCAACAAACCAGATGGGGCAAGACGAAGCGGGAAATCCAGAGAACTAGAGCGGGGTCGAAGCCAAGGAGACAAGAAGGCGAGTCCTGGAAAACTACTGGCATACTGCGGTCGATAATCTGCCGATGAGGGGAGGACCGTCTGGGGTTAATAAGGAGGAGAGAACGAGGTGGACACAGGTGGAAAGAATTATGATAAAGACAGGAAGACAGTGAATACAAGGGGAGAGCAGAATCTTACGGGCGGGAGGAGGGGGTCTGGAGGAGGGTACAAGTTTGGACTCAGAGACAGGTTTGACACGGGAGACATGGAATGTTGGGTGAATTCTCAGACAGCCAGGTAGACGGAGACAGACAGCTACTGGGTTTATTACTTTGGAGATGGGGAATGGCCCAACAAAACGAGGGGCTAACTTCCTGTTCTCCACCCGCAGGGGAAGATCCTTGATGGACAGCCAGACCTTTTGGCCTACCAGATAAGTGGGGGGGGGGAACCCTGTGCTGGTTAGCAGACCTGGAATACAAAGCAGAAGTAGTAGCCCTGTGGGCTCTTCTCCACACTCTGTGGCATCTTCTGGCCAAGGCATGAGCGGAAGGGACCATGGCTGCCCATTCCTGCAGAGAAAAGACTGGGGGCTGATAACCATAAACAATGTGGAACGGAGAAAGGCCTGTTGCGCTGGAGGGAAGGGAGTTAATGACATGTTCTATCCACGGAAGATTTTGAGCCCACCTGGACGGGTCCAGCTCACAGAGCATTCGGAGCTTAGTCTCTACTTCCTGATTGATCCGCTCCGTCTGTCCATCACTCTGTGAGTGGAAGCCAGAAGAGAGACTCACCTGAATCCCCAGCTGTCCACAAAACTCCCTCCAAAAACGAGAGACAAACTGGGGGCCCCGGTTTGAGGCGATGTCCAATGGGAGCACATGGAGGTGGAAAACCTCTCTGGCGAGAACCACAGTCAGTTCCTTGGAGGAAGGAAGCTTAACTAGAGGGACCAAATGACTCATCTTAGAGAACCGGTCAACAATGGTTAAAATAGTGGTGTACCTGTCTGAGGAGGGGAGACCAGTAATGAAATCCATGGAGATGTGAGACCACGGTCGATGGGGTATAGGTAGGGGGCGAAGTAGCCCTACCGGAGGGAGGCGAGAAGGCGTAGCCTTGGAACAAACCCGGCATGCAGCGACAAACTCCTTGACGTCCTTGGATAGACTCCTCCACCAGAACCCGAACCACCTTGAGGGTCTTCACAACACCGTGGTGACAAAACAGCTTAGATTTTAGACAAAATTTGAGTACCTCCGGAATCAGGTGGTCTGGGACAAAGAGTTGATGAGGAGGGCACCCCTGGGGCACGCGTTGTTGGTGGTTGGCCGCCATGACCCTCCGCTCCAATTCCAAACGGGTCACTGCCAGGCGAACGGGTTTAGGGAGAATGAATTCCTCCGTCTTGGATGCTACTCCGCAGGTGGGTTCCTGCATCCTGGACAGGGTGTCCGGTTTTGTGTTCTTGGGTCCAGGCCTGTAGGACAGTGAGAAGGAAAAGCGAGAGAAGAAGAGAGCCCACCTGGCTTGCCTGGGATTTAATCTCTTGGCCGTCTGAAGGTACAGGAGATTTTTATGGTCTGTCCATACCCAAAAGGGTTGTCTAGCTCCCTCCAACCAATGTCTCCACTCCTCCGAGACTAACTTGACAGCAAGAAGCTCCCTGTTTCCCACGTCGTAGTTGCGTTCTGCTGGCAAGAGACCTTTAGAGAAGAAGGCACAAGGGTGAATCTTACTGTCCTCAAACCTCTGGCTCAGGACAGCGCCAACTCCGGAGTCAGAGGCGTCAACCTCCACGATGAATTGCCGGCTCAGGTCTGGTGAACGAAGCACGGGAGCTGTGGTGAACAGGCGTTTGAGTTTCTGGAACGTCTTGTCGGCTGCAGGATTCCACTGGAAATGGACCTTAGAAGAAGTTAATGCATGAAGAGGGGAAGTAATAGCACTGTAATTACGTATGAAGCGTCAATAGAAGTTAGCAAAGCCCAGAAACCTCTGAAGCTGCTTACAGTCTTGGGGAATTTGCCAGTCCAAAATAGCTGGAACCTTACTTCTCTCCATAGATAGTCTGTTAGGGGAGACTACGAAGCCCAGTAAGGTTGTCTTGGACACGTGAAACTCACACTTCTCTGCTTTGACGAATAAATTGTTCTGTAGGAGACGAAGAAGAGTAGCACGGACATGGCAGATATGGGAGAAAAGATCAGAATATCATCCAAATATACATAAACGTGCTGTTCAATCATGTCCCTGAGTACGTCATTTACCAAAGCTTGGAAGACTGCCGGTGCATTAGTTAGCCCAAAGGGCATCACTAAATAATCATAATGTCAATGCTTGGTTCCAGAGATTGCGTAGGAGCGGACCCAGGGAGCTCGGCCGCTTGGAGGCAGGTAAAATGACAACCAGAACTCCAACCCAGGACCTCACCTCGTACCCAGTAACCTCATAACCATGTGACCCCAAGGATTACAGGAATGGATGGAGAATTGATGACCAGAAACGAGACGGTTTCCTGGTGGTTGTCTCCGATGACCAGCCGCACTGGTTCCGTCACTTGGCTGACCTGATGTAAGACATGACCATCAATAGCCTGGACCATAGTTTTCAGAGTACATGGTTTGAGAGACAACCGTAGAGAACGAGCTAACCCGGCATCCATAAACTCGGTGTCCGCACCTGAATCAACAAAAACAGCTTGGGGATGCCTGTGGCCGTGTATTAAGATTAGCGCCTCTATAGTGATTAATGAAGGCTTAGCTACTGAACACTGGGTAACCCAAATGGTACGAGAATTCAAAGAGACTGACCTTTTGGATGGGCAACGGGCGAGTTGATGAGAGTTTCTGCCGCAATAGAAGCATAGGCCCTCTTGGGTCGAAGCCAAGGAGACAAGAAGGAGCGTGCTGGAAAACTACTGGCATACTGTGGTCAATAATCTGGCGATGAGGGGAGGACCGTCTGGGGTTAATAAGGAGGAGAGAACGAGGTGGACACAGGTGGAAAGAATTATGATAATGAGGGCAAGACAGGAAGACAGTGAATACAAGGGGAGAGCAGAATCTTACAGTATGCTCCTGTAACTCCTGAGAACCACTCCTTGATTGTACTTTGTTTTCCACTGCTGCCTTCAGCCTACGCCTCCTATCCTGAAAAAAATAGAAGTCAACTCAGCCTAGCATCACCTGCCTGTCTGTTCTCCACCGCTAACCCGGATACTTCCCACTTACCTGGAAAGTCCTGGAACTCCTAAAAAACAGCTCCTCAACTCCAGGAAATCCTGGCCAAACCCTGTGGAATGGAAAGGATCACATAAGAACAAACACTGTTCATCTCAAGGCTCCAGCGTACTCCATAAGAAGTCAAGAAGTTGGTTCGCGGTCACAGGGCTGGGAGATGTTCGTTTTCTCACACACCTTTCATCGTTCACGAGACACTCGGATCAACTATCACACGATACTTGGCGCAAACCCATGTGAGAAACAGTTCATCCAGGACCTTGTGTCATGAAGGGACAGACAAAGTTGCTACGCAAACAAAAATGACACAATTTTTGTCATGCGATCACGTGACTGAGAGCTGACTTCATGACTTCTGATAAAGTATGGAAAGGCCTTCATCATGTTCATCTGCTCTTCAATTGCTTCAGTACCCAACTCTCCATTCCAGATACTCACCAGACGCACTTCCCTTTCCCTTCACAATAAAAGAACTGTTTTACCATTCTGTTTCCTGCTCGGTTTTTTCAACACACTGAACTCTGACGTAAAAATCAAAGCAAAATATCACAGTATATTGATTAAAAGTAAAGTTTCAGCAATCAATTTATTGGGGGTCTGACCCCCCCAAACCCCCCTGAGATTTCTGCCTATGATTAGCCATCAATGAGAAAAATATTGTGCAGACTTTGTGTCTTACTTTATGAATGTGTATTAAACTGGTTTTCATGACTTTGCAATGAAAACCTGTAAGTGTGATTCATTTGTTCTATTTTAGTTATTTTACCAAAACAAATGATTAAAAAATGGGGAAACTGTTGCACCAGTGTAGAGTCACTAAGTGATGGATCTGTCTCTTACTTTAGTTTCTAGATTGTAGGAGCATCAAGTGCCCCCCCTTCATGTATTATATGGACAGATAGATTAGATAGTGGTCCTCGCAGCCCCTCCCTCTCAGATTCGGGCTGTGGGTCCGCTCTGCACGAGATTCGCGGCTTGTCTTGCGGCTTCTCTCAGCTGATGGTGACGTATCCGCGCTCCTGACGAAACCAGGACTGATTGTTGAAACTGGTGGGGGGGCGGAGGGCTGCGAGGCGCAACCATTTTACACCTTTAACGCGAGAGAGCGCGCGCGCGGCGGCGGAGGAGGAGGAGGAGGAGGAGGAGGGGGGGACGTGGATCGTGTATATTTTGGAAGGAACCTGAGGATAAACCTCATCATCCTGGAGATAAACCCAGCATCCCCTGCGCGCGGAGGAGGCTGCCGGAGACTCACTGACGAGGAGTTGGATGGGATTATTTTTCTTATTTTTTTATTTTTCATTGCGTTGTGTGATTTGTGCGCACGCGGGCTGTGAACAGCGGTGGCCTCAACGGCAGCAGAGGTTTCCTGCGCGAGGAGGAGGCGGAGGAGAGGCTGATTCACGGCGTGCAGGAGGAGGGAGAGCCGAGAGGATCCATCTCTACGGTTCTAAAATACAGACACCCCCCCCCCCCTCCTTCTCCTCCTCCTCCTCCTCCCTGTAAGTGACAGCTCCGAGACTCGGCCCATCCGTCAGGCGGGGGGGAGGAGAGGGGGGAGGATCTGGGGAAAAAGGGCCCCAAGGAAAGCAAGAAGAGAACGGAGGCGACCCCCCCCCCCACATCCTCCCCCCGGCCGGGATCATCCGACACACTCGGCGGCTCGGAGCAGGCTGGGGACCTGCTCCTCTCTGCTGATGAGGACACCGCGGCTCCGCGGGGGGATCCGGCTCTGAAACCTTCAGAGTTGGAGAGGTGGGGGACAGGAGAGGGTGTTTTTGTTTTGTTTTTTGTATTCTGAGCCTGTTGGACAAAAGCAGAAACTCGGGAACCGGGCTCCAACATATCCAGATTCAGGTGAGCACACACTCAGAATGTGACGCGCGCGCGCAGGTCCCGGGCTTGCGCCCGGTGACGGGACCCGGGGATCACGTGAGCTGAATGTGCGCCGGTCCGGACCGCCTGGTGCTGACAGGATCCCCGGCAGGAGTCGTGATTCCGTCTGAAAGGGTGTGACATTCAGATCACTGGCGTCTGTCAAGATTATTCTTATTTATTCTCATTATCAGCAGGGAGCTCGTGCTGGCTGCTGATTGGCTGCAGGTTTCCACCCGCTTCCAGCTTCAGCTCCTTTCTGATTTCCCAGATGAAGATTACCTGTCAGCCTTTGGAGCTGACTCCTTTGAGACGACGCGCAGGCCTGCGTGCGTCCTGTGACTTCCAGCAAGGAGCTGTGGGGCGACTTCAGCAGGGATTCCCCCCTCCCTCACGGACGGACTGACATTTCTAGGGAAGCAACGCGGCCTCATGATGATTAATCAGCAACAGCTGAGGTTCTCCGTGTGTCTGCTGAGTCCATGTTTACGCGGAGCTCAGATGTCCTCCTTAAACCAGACCCTCCTCCCAAAATAGGGAAGGGGAAAGAGATCCCCTCAGCAACTGCCTGAGCCATGTCTGCATCAGTCAGGACAGGGCTGATCGCCTTAAGAAGCCCTAAACAGGCTGGCAAGGCTTATTCTTTTACTAAAACTTGCATTTTTATGGCAAAAAAATGGGAATTGCTTGCAGTTTGGATGCAATCATTGCTTATTTCATTCATAGACTGACTGTTTGGGTAATGATAAGAAATAAAAATGAAAAAAATCATCAATGTAGGTCAGTTTCCCATAGATCAGGGGGCTGCAACCTGCGGTTTCGGAGCCACATGTGGCTCTTTAGTTCCTCTGAAGTGGCTCCAGCTTTGACTTAAACAACACAAACCTGAATCATTTCTTCTTAATAAATTGAGAATAGGTTCAGCTGTTTACCCATTCAAGTATTTTACAATATGTGCATGAAATCCCTGCAGCAGAATGGCACTAATAATCCAAGCTCTGCCTTTTTTTTTTTTTCTGTGTGAAGCTGGTTTTTTAGCAGAAATTCGTCAGCACGTCAGTTCTTATAAATGCACCATCATTTCGGCTCCAGAATCAGCTGAATGGGACTCAGGTTTTCATAAAATGTGTTAAAATGTAGTGATCAGTTTGACAGCTGAGGTCATAGTTTGTCAGCCCGCTTTTCTCATTTGTTTATGCAACTTTCTGACATGCACCAAATCCACCAGAATTTTTTATTTTATTATTTTTTTACCATTTTGAGGTAAAATGTAAATGCAGAATTTGATCGATTTTAAGGCACTGAAATGTGTCATAAAAACATACGGATAGTTTCTAATAGGAGTGTGAAGGAAAGCCTGAATCTAAGAAAAGATTTATCAGTTTAAGTACAGAAAGGTTGCAGTTTCGGTCATTTAAGACTTAAGTCTGCACTGTGTGCTCCCTGTGTCTCTAAGTGTGATAGGTCTGCATCATTCTAAATAAGAAAGTGTTACTTTCTTCGGCAGAATTATATATTTTTTCTTATGTCTTTACACTTAAAATTGAAAACTTGCACAACACAATATAAACCGTAGTTTGTTTTGGAATATACAGTATACACAAAAGTGTCTGATGATGCTAACAGATGCCTCTCTGTGATGGTCTGAAATCATTTTCTAATAAATATTTTCAGAACATGTTTTTTTCTGCAAGTAAGTTCTTATTTTTTTTGCAACTGTTATTTAATTTGGTATCATATGATATGACACCAATTGGAGGTTTTAATTGCCACATCACATGCCTATAATAGTGACCCTTTTCTTCTGATTTGCCCAGCAGAAGAGGTAAGAAAGGTCCAGTTTAGTGATATTTGACTTTACTGATACCCCTTACGCAGTCATTTCTAAATAACAAAACTGCTTAAAAGTTATGTGAATTGTGCTGAATTGTTTCCACTCGTGGAGCTGAAAAGGTCAGCGGTTGCGCGATTTGATAGCGAGATGTCAGCCCTAATTATTGCCAGCTGCCAAAAGGCGAAGGCAGAGTGATAATTTTTTTGCCCACATCTCCTTCAGTGGACAGTGCTGTTAGCACAAAATGTCGGGAGTCACCGATCGGACTTTAATGAAACTTTCAGAAAGTGATCTTAGACCTGCTTTGACACAGTTGTGGCATCAGCCATATTCTATGTTGTGGTCTGCTGGAGCAGCAGCTCATCTACAGCTGAGAGGA
>JAOXNZ010000002.1:6448834-6467196 GCA_028566095.1 Kryptolebias brasiliensis | reverse complement strand
AATGGTTGTTTGTCTCGTTTGTCTCTATGTGGCCCTGCGATGGACTTGCGACCTGTCCAGGGTGTCCCCCGCCTCTTCCAGAGTGACTGCTGGAGATAGGAGATAGGCACTGGCTCCCTGCAACCTAGAATGGAGAAAGCGGGTAAAAAAATGGATGGATGGTAGTTTAGTTCCTGTGCACTAAACTACTTTGAGTTTGCTTCCTTAAGGGTGGTGAAAGACATAAAGTCCTTAGGTTGATCTATAATGGTTTAGATCTCTAACCTTTAACCTTTATGGCTAATTAGATGAAGAAAACTCACATTTGCATTCAATCCTTTGGCACATAGTTGGGTACAAAATGACCTGCAGTCCAAGCCTGCTGCGACTTCTCACCCTGAGGTTTGGCTGCAACTTCATTCACGTCACTTTAAAATATGCTTTTACATAAAAGGATGTTTGGAAGTGGGCTGCATACTGCGACTGATCAATTTTTGATAATTGTAGAACCTTATGGTGGATTTTATGAAGCCAATTTGTTCGCTTGTTTTTGGACCATAAATATAGCAGTTTATATTCATTTACAAACACAAAAACCTGCAATTTTACAATTTAGACCTGGGGCTCATGCTGTGTTACAGTTTATTTGAGGATGAACACACTTTCAACTGTTATTATACAGTCATTTAACTTATTTTTGTTTCTCTATAATTAATATTTTATATTTAGGAAAATAAATATAAAAAACACAGACATATAAGAAAGTAGATCTTACCATTTATTTAGTAAAAACAACAGAGGGTAGCATACTACTCTGAGGTCTGCTAGAGTGGTTTTGATAAAACAACCCTGTCGAGAACAATTATCTTATGTTGAGAAATGATGCAGTTGTAACCATTTTGGTCAAACTTTAAAAAATCATGTTATGTACAATTTATTGCAATATTTGAGTGTGTTACGCTCAGAGTATATGTTGTCACTGACTCTCAGCTACTAGCACTTTAAAATTTAGCTCAATATCTGTGAATTTGGCTGAAGTAGAGCCATTATTGTGTTGGCTAACGCTAATTACATAATTTTGGCAGCATCTTGGATTGACTCCAACATTTTAGCACTCATAGACGCTCAACCAACGATTACTTTTAGAGTTTGATTAAAATCCATCCATTGGTTTATGAGATATTTTGCTGACAGACAGCCAGAGTTGACTCCAAATAAGTAATGTCTAGATTTTAGGCAAAGATTTCTCACAACTATTTAGCACTTAAAATATATGTTGGGGATCAGTCTCAGCTTTTTCTCATCAAATTCTAGGCCAATAAATGTAAAGTTCACTGAGTTTTACACAAATGCTGGTTAAAGCTCCATCATGGAAAGAAGAAGCCAGATGTGAACACCATCCAGAAATTCTGCTGTCTTCTCTGGACCAAAGCTCATTTAAAATGGACTGAAGCAAAGAGGAGAACTGATCTGTGGTCAGATGAATTGAAATCTTTTGTTCTTAGAAACCACAGCCACCTTGTCCCCTATACCAGCCAGTTATTAGTACAGTTCAAAAGTCTGCCTCTCTGATGGTATTGGGGTGCATTAGTGTCTCTGGCATGGACTGCTTACACATTTGGAGAAGCACCATCAATGCAGGAAAGTATCTACAGGTTTTAGAACATCTGCTCTCATCCAGATGGCTATTTCAGAGAAGGCCTTGCATATTTCAGCAAGACAATATTAAACCTCAGACTGCATCATTCCAGCAGCATGGCTTCATAGTAGAAGAGTCCAGGAGCTGAACTGATTTGCAAATTATTTCATTCTACTACTATTATTATTATTTTATTATTATTATTATTACATTATACACAGCGTTCCAACATTTTTGGAATTGAGAAAAACAGAGCACCAGATTTTTTAATTATTGTTCGAATAAGCTGCAGAAATTTGCCCTTTACCCTGCTATATGCTCCACCTCCTCTAAACTCCTCTCCAAAATTTGCCTTTAAGCATCTGAGGAATGTGTAATGGTAACCGCTCTTGGAATCGTGACTGACAGAACACATGTTTATGATGCTGATCCTCACCCTGCTGACTGCTCAGCTTCTTCCCCACCAGCACTTTTCCATATATACTGGAATGGAGGCATGAGGCTTACCTTACCACCTTACATCGGCCCTCGCACACAACCAGGATCATCTCCAGCTCAGCTTATCATTTTCAGTCTACTGGTGTTCCCTTCATGCCGCCCCCAATCCTTTCTCACTTCTTGGTAATGTTTTCGTCTTATCGTGTCACTTTTCGTTACATTTTACGTAAAAAAGTTGACAAAAGTGATAATAATATTAAAGGCCTAGCATTTCTTGAAGGAATCCATATTGCCTGCCAAGTCTGTAAAACTGAGACCATTCTATGGTGGGAAATGACAACTTTTTAGCTGGTTTGGTTGAACCTTAAAAATAGCATTTTGTGTAATGTCATGCAATATTACAAAATGTCACAATCAGACCATGCATTGGAGTGACTCTCAGCTACCACCATATTAAAAATTATAGCTAAACAGCTGTAAAATGGATTGGTTCACAGCCATTATTGTGTTTGCTAATATCAATTTGCTGTGGTGGCCATATTGAATTGGAAGGACTTCAAAGTTAAATCAATTGTAGATGTACATCCAGTGGTTACGTTCTTTAAGTTTTATTAAAATCCATCCAGTTGTTTATGAGAGATTTTGCTAACAGACAGACAGAATTTACTTAAAATAGGTTAACGTCAAAATTTAAAACAAACTGTTAGCACTCAGGATATCTGGATAGGGATCAGTCTAAGCTACTACCACACTAAGTTTTACCTCAGTATCTGTAAAACTCATTGAGTTTATGCTATTTTTGTGTTTTCTAAGGTCAGTTGTCTGTGGTGGCTATCTTGAATCAGGTTAACTCCAAAAGTTAATCAGTTGTAGATGTACATCCATCGATTACTTTCTGCAAATTTAATTAAAATCTGTCCTGTAGTTCATGAGATAGTTTGCTAACAGATAAACACACACAAATATTATAGCTCTTTCACAGAGACACAGTTCAGGTATATTTCCACTGAGCATATTTTAACCCAACTTACTTCATCATTTGCACTTTAGCTCTTTCTTACAAATAGTGCACAGAAACGCACACACACACGTGCGCTATTACCACATGCCATGCACAGTGTGAGTGTTAATAAATATGCTTGCTGCGTGCTTGTTTCTCCCAGTTGGGAAAATCTAATTAAGTTAAAGCTTATTTATAACACCGCACAGGGCAGGGAATGTTGTTAGTTTTCAGTTTTTCCCTGAATGTTTGTGAGTAGATCTGACTTTATTATTTTTTATTTTTTGGTCATCCTTCAGACTAATAGAGTTAGGATGGAGGTAAATACATCAGTTTGGCCCATTTGGATTTCAAAACATTTATCTGCAATGCTTTCACAAATAAACACGGCACTATATCACATTTCGGTGTCCTGCAAATAGATGGCGTGCCACCTGCTCTAAAGATTATTACAAACTTTAAAGAAAGTTTTTTTCCGTGAGGTAAATCACTCACAACGCTTTATTTTTCTTCTTGCCACGGTTTTGCTGAACACATAAGTTTTTTATCATTTCAGACTTGTGTCCACATGCTAACAGAGTTTTATTTTTCGCAACTGTGTTCCAGAGTGAAAAATCTGTAAATGCCACCCTTGCGTTTTCATGCGGACAGCCAAAACACAACTTTTTGAAAAAAGGAATTGATTCTTGCTCCTGTGTTTACCATCCTCCCATTTTTCCTCCTTGTTGTCGTTACATTTAGGGCAGTGCCTATAAAAAGTGGTCACCCGCTTGGAGGTTTAATGCTTTTATTGCTGTCATAAATCAGTCATGGTCAATATAAATTAGTATCTTTGACAAAAAAAAAGTAAAAAAAAACAAACTTCAATGTCAAAGTGAAATCAAATTTCTATGAAGTAATACCAGTTAAATAAAAGTATGGAATGTAAAATACATTATTGCATAAACATTCACCCCTTTAAAGTGACTCTCCTAATTCAACTCAGAGAAAAGATTATTGAAAAGTACAAGTCAGGGGATGGATACAGAAAGATTTCTAAGGACCTAAACATCCCCAGGAGTTCTGTTAAAACCATCATCAAGAAATGGAAGGAATATAGAACATGTGTAAATCTACTAAGAGCAGACTGTCCTCACGAACTGAGTGATCGTGAAGAAAGAGAATAGTGCGAGAGACCACCAAGACACCTGTGAGCACTCTGAAGGAGGTCCAAGCTTCAGCAGGTGAGATGATAGAGGCTACAACAACCATCTTCCCATAAAACATTTGATCTTTGCAGCAGCGTTCTGACTTCTCATTGAATCGACGGCAAACTGAGCAGAAAGCAGTGGCTCTCTACCTGCTGCCTGCTGTGGGTTTCTCCTGATAGAGAACTTGTAGATCCTGACATTAAACACAGCTACTTAGACAGAACTTTGGGTGACTCTATGACCTTGTAGATTTAACATTTTCTACTCGCGAAGGACAGTCGGCCCGAGCTTGGTCTTGTTGTGTCCCCTACACAGTGTGACCAAGTGTATATGGCTCAGTCCATGACGTAAGAAAACTCCCTTTCAGTCTACCAGAGTGATCCACATTTTTATCCCTAATACCTAATTTGTGGAATTGACAAAAGCGTGTTCGTAGTCAGAAAAAAGGACTCTGATTTTGTTCAGCTAGTGGTGGGGGGGGGCTTTGATTAGCAGGCGTGTAACAGCCTTCTCTCCACAGCCCTGCAGTGGGGAAGTTTGCTCTCTCCTAACAACCCAAACAGAGATTCACTGTGATCTCACTTTCACTGTGTTAGATGTTCCACAGTCCCAGGGCTACTCCCCCTTATTCCCTCCCCACCTTTCTCTCTCTAAGCGTGTCAGCCCGGACCAGCATGCTGCGCAGGCAACTAAGGGGATCTCCTTCAGGGGGGAAACTCACTTTTTCTATAATATTCCCTGGGTGCTGCAGCAGAAAATGCGCCAGAATGCATCAGTAAATCCTCGCTACTCTTCCTCCTATCCTCCTCGCCGTTTTCCCCGTCCCTCCCTCTTCTTCTTCCTCACCATTTTCCTGCCGGTGCAGCAGCTCTGTGGTGCAAAAGCGGGCGTGACCTCAGCATCAGCTGTTTTAGAAAAAAAAAAAATGCTTGATTTGTGTTTCAAAGCTTAATTTAGGAGGTCCTGCATAACCAGCAGAACTTCTGAGAGAATGTTTTATAGTTTTTTTTCCAATGTGGATTTTTTTTTGCTTTATTACTGCAGTCTATAACTCTTTACAGAAAATACTTTGTTAGCAGTAAAGAAGTGCATATCTACATCGAAGGCAAAGCATTCCTGACTGCATATTGCATCTCCGCCGCCTTTCAGGCCACCGATTTAAACTAAGATCATCATATGTTAAGATGGGATGAGGTTATAGCCGTTTTGGTCAAACCATGTAAATGACATTATGCAGAATCTAATTTGTGATAACTTCTAAGACGTGTTAGCGCTCAGAATATATCATCAGGATGACTTTTAGCTACGACCACACCAAATTTAATTAAAAAAATTGACTAAGTTATAACCAGGTTTGTGGTGGCTGTCAGTTGGCTGTGGCAGCCATCTTGAATGAGACTGACTCCTAAAGTTGGTCAGTTGTAGATGTACATCCAGTCATTACTTCCTAAGTTTCATTTAAATCTATAATCTGGTTCATGAGATATTTTCACCCTGCTTTCAACAGTGGGTAGAGTTTATCATGGGATTGCAGTAATAAACTAGTTTAATGGTATTTTTTGGCAGGAAAAATTGACAAATCTTATATTTGCATTTCTGCCTGTAAAATGAATGTGATTGGACATTGAAAATCACCTTTTTGTGTACATCCTCCTTGACTACCCATCAGACCTATTACTTGCACCACACATACATCTGTTTAACATTTTATTAGGTTTTAATCAAATTAAAGATTTTTTAGATCTTTTTAATGAATGAAACTTGCAAATTAATCATTGGCTGTACCTCTACAACTGATTAGCATTTGGAACCAACCCTGATCAAGATGACTGCCACAGCTAAGCAACCGTAAAAGCACAAAAATGGCTATAACTCAGGCAATTTTACAGATATCAAGCTAAGGTTTGGTGTGGTTGTAGCTGAGAGTCATCCTCAACACATACTCTGAGCTCTAACTGATCATGCAAGATCTGTTTTTAAAACTGCCATCAACTATTACAGTCAATAATGTCTAACTGTCAAATTATCTCATGAACCACTGGACAGATTTTAATGAAACTTTAAGAAAGTAATCATTTGCTATCCATCTAAAACTGATTAACTTTAGGAGTCGGCCCATTTCAAGATTGATGCCGCTGCTAATCGACCCTAACTAACACAAAAATGTCTTTGATTTTAATTATTTAGCAGATATTGAGCTAAAATTTGATGTAGTATTAGTTGAGACTCATTCACAACACATAGTGTGAGTGTGACATGTCATGATATCACACATAATGATATTTTCAAAGTTTGACAAAAACGGCTATAACGCCATCATTTCTCATCATAAGATGATCTTAGATTAAAAGTCTG
Organism: Kryptolebias brasiliensis; assembly: GCA_028566095.1. Taxonomy (NCBI): domain Eukaryota; kingdom Metazoa; phylum Chordata; class Actinopteri; order Cyprinodontiformes; family Rivulidae; genus Kryptolebias; species Kryptolebias brasiliensis. The sequence goes on along the minus strand of JAOXNZ010000002.1, from coordinate 6,460,595 downwards.
GCAGGAAAGGTGTCGGGTGATACGTATTACTTCAAGGAATGCTGTCTTTTTTACTATTAATTTGTTCTGGTGGAAGAAAATCCCTGTCCTCATGAAGGAATGTAAAGTCATGTTGTATTCTCATCACATTTTGGATACCAGTGTGTGCATGTGTGTTTGTGTACTTGCTTTTTGCAATCTTTTTAAGACCTTTTTTGACATAATCACCTACCTTTTCAGGACCAGTAGTCCTTATCAGGACCAAAGCTGGCAGTGTTGCCAACTCCTCAGCAAGGACAGTAGCAATTGGCTGTCCTCAAAGTCACTAGAAGTCACTAAATGACCTCATCCACCTAATTTGCATAATTGAGCATGTGCATATACGCTGTAGGAGAGATGAATGACACTGTGGGAGAGAGAAAATGTGATTCAAAAACATCCTAAATATGTTTAGTACCACAACCTGTGACATGCAGAGTGGTATAGACTAAGTTGTTCATCTCTGGCCTGTGGCTGATACAGTATGCATTTCGATACAATGATAAGAAAGGGATTTATTAAAGATACATTACAGCTTGTTCCTGTTCATACCAGTGTTGCTGCAGTTCTCCTCCTGAACACTAGGCGTCACTTATGAAAAAAACAATACTTCCAACCAGAAGAACTGTCCACTAAAAAATGAAGAGAGGGGATCCATTTTTCATACACAAACGTAACTACACTTTAACTTTTCAAATATTTTTTAAAACTGCATCAGTTCATGGCTATTCTATCAATGTAGTTGCACCGTGCACACGCACATTTGTGAATTTATATGAATCGGTTAATCTTCACATTCCTAGTATAGAGCTAACTGCTTTTCTGTATAAATCCTTTTTTTAAGTCTGAGAAGTCTGAGAATAAAGGACAATGTGTGGATTAGATGTTTTGTGTGTGAAAACTCTCAAAGTAAGAATTTATCTGAACGATACTTGAAAATCTGTCAGAGCAAAATGACCTTTTATATAGGACAGTTGCTGGAAAGATGAGTGGAGGTCAGAGGGTAGCAAAAAGGGTGGTCACTTCACACTACAAGGATAAAAATACAAACTTGTGTGTGTGTGTATGTGTGTGTATGCACACGCCATTTATCTGATCCATACCTGATGCATCAGTACCGGTGGGAGTCGGGAAAGGAGAAGAAATAGATCCTGCATTCCTACTAATCCTTGCTATTAATACTCCAGCAGCCAACTTGAGTTTTGTCAGCGTGTTCAGTTCCACCCAGAGGTGGTTGCTCTCAGTGCTTCAGGGCACGCCTGGATGATCACATTTTCCTCAAACTTCAAACAGTGGGAGCAGTTATAAAGGTCGTTTACAAAGAGTGGGCTACATCCCAGAAGACACCAAGAAATGAAAGCAGTAATATCACAGTAATCCTTCTGACTTCTGTGTCTACTGATCTGTATACAGGGGCTGGTGTTAAAAACCTCCTATAAAGATTCAAAGATTAGCAAAACTTCAGGTCTAAAACTGGCTGTTTTCATCGCAGTTTATTTTTGTATTTTTATCTTTTCATTTCGCACTGAAGCTTGTGGTCTTTAAGTGTGGAGTTTATTTTTATGTTCCCCTTCTTAGCCTTCAATCAAAAAAATCCTAAAGTTTTTATCTGATTTACCTGTGAAGGCAGACACATGTCATTATTGCCCGAAGGCGGGAGACAATGTTTTTGCCTGTCTGTATGCGTGTTTGTGTCTTAGACTGTATTCAAAATATCTCATGAACCACTCGACAGAGTTTCATGAAACTTTCAGGAACTGATTATTGGATGAATATCTACAACTGATTAACCTTTGGAGTCAATCCAGTTCAAGATGGCACCCACAGCTAATCAAACTTAGCACACACAGGAATGGCTATAACTCTGGCAGTTTTACAGATATTGAGCTAAAACTTAGTGTGGTAAAAGCTAAGAGTAAAACTCAGCACATACTCTGAGTATGACATCCTGCGATATTGTATTAGATTGTACATGACGTTATTTTCAATATTTGACCAAAATGGCTATAACTCATCAAAAGATGATCTTAGTTTAAAACTCTGGCATGAAAGGCAGCAGGTGATATGCATTCCTTCAGGAAATGCGAGGCTTTTAATTTTAAATGTACTTTGGTGGCTGCAAGAGCACATTCAACAATATTTGAATCTTCAGTGTCTACAGAGATAATTTGTTTGTTCTCCTGTCTGCTGTGCTTTAACCAGTGTTGTTTCTGTGCTATGATGAGCTCTAAATCCCGACTGAAACTCCTCAAACAGATTATTTCTGTCCAGATGTTCACACAACTGATTTACGACTATTTTCTCAAGAGTTTTTTTAGATGAATAGGAAACTGGATACAGTTCTATAATTGGCCAGAGCTCCTGAATCAAGATTGGGTTTCTTAAGTAAAGGTTTAATTGCAGCGACCTTAAGCGCCCTGTGGTACATAACCATTCATTAGAGACAAATTAAGCAGATTCAAAATGGGGATATTAATTAAGGGAAATACCTCTTTGAACAGTCTGGTTGGGATGGGATCTAGCAGACATGTTGATGGTTTGTTTGTATTAAAATATATATTTTTTTCAAATTCATTGTTTTAAGATACGGTTGTTGACAGATAAATATTAATAAATATGTTCTAGTGTCACAATGGCACAAGTTTTAATGAGTTAAAAACAGTTCATTTTGTATAAATAAAGAAGACGGTTTAAACAAGCTAGGAAGGCGTCATTGGTAATAAAGTTTATTGTTAAAAAAGTTTATTGAAATTTAAACAGGTTTGTGAACAGTGTCCAGCAGCATAGCGTTGTCCCGCCTACAACCTAACCACTAGATGGTACTTTGTGTCAGTCTTGCTTTGTGTTTATTATTTGTTTGTCTAATTAGAACGTAAAGGGGCGGGAGTTAGCAACATGAAGAGAGGTGTAGTTAATGTGAAAAAAAGCTGTGACAGAGACTAGAGATGTTAGCTCCACCATGAGCAGAAGCACAGCGGCCTTAGCATAAATCAGTACAATGCTTTGGTTACCAGCGAGTAAAGGACTTTGAGATTCATACACAAGGTAAATGCTATTGTATATATAGATTGTGTATGGCTTCAAACTGATGTAGTGTGTTAAAATGGAGAATGCTAAGTGTGATTGGTGCATTAGCATGCTAGCGGACTTTAGCACTTAATTAAGATGGTAGTGCCTCATGATACAGTTGTTAATGTTTGCTTAGGTTATATGCTAGTTAAGCTCTCACAGACTCAACATGAGGAGTAAATGAGCTTTATAAATGACATTAAGGAGACTAAAACAACTGTTAATATACGCAGTGGACCAGGAAGTACTCCTTGGACCCGCTGGAAGAGTAGCTGTCTCCTTTCAGATGTTTTGTCTTGAAGGCTGTCATTGTCCAACTGTTGTCGCCATTTTCAACCTTCATGAATGATTATCTGCAAACACCTTTGGTTTCCGCATCATCTCTGACCATGCTGCAGACGCATCCCATCATCTTTATTTCCTATTCCTACTGAAACTGAGGATCTGCGAGTAAACCAACTGCTTTTATTTTAGTGGCTTGCTTTGCAAGTGAACGGACCATTTGTTTTGGGTCACACCGCTCCCAAACTCACGCCTGCACCGCTTGTTTTGTTTGGTTTTAAGAAGTGTCAGTTTTTGAATAAGATAGATTGACCTTTCATATTCCTGGTTGGAAAGAAAGATGAATTTGACTGACATTTAGGAATTGAAAATGTATGTTTTTGCCCATTAATGTTATTGTAGTTTATTATCTGTATGTTTATATTATCTTTTATAACTAAAGGTTCATCAAAAGTTAACTCTTGTAGTCATTTTTGTGTCATTTTTAAGGTGTGATTATATTTTATTGGAGTGGCTAAATGTGAAGTACCATCATTTAAATATTATTTACTTAATGTTAAAAGATAACTAAAGTCCAAATTGTTTCCCCTATTTACCAAGTAATACAATCCATTACAAGTTCCTGAACTTAGGGCCCCGTCCATTGTACCACCAAACCCCATTAAACTCCGTAGTAAATAATATAGCTACCTGGAACGGGCGCTACATATGTTAGCAGGCTATTGCTCCAGGTTAAACATAATTTTTCCATGCTAGTGGAGCACCATTTTTTTTTTCAGCTTTCTAGATGCCTGTTTTAAAACATGTAATTCTGAATTAAACTGTGGAGCCAGCTTCCTCTGACTGATCACTTTCTTTTTCAGAGGAGCAATTTTGTAAGGTTTAGTTTGTCCTTTCTGAGTTACTGTAGTAAAATGATTGCATCATTGCAAAGTAGTCCTCATTGTAAAGCATTGAACACACAATAATTTCTGCAGATCGACTGTCCTGAATTTTACCCGCTGGAAATGTCAAATAAGTCTTGTTCATGTTGGGATGCAGATATCAGAAAAGTTGGAAATGGTAAGCTGTGCTAGTACAGCTAGTGTTATTTCATCTTCAGGCAAATGGTTCATGTTGCCTAAATATTTTTAAAAGGAGACAAATCTAGACTGAAGTCGGACCCTTTTTTGCAACAGAATGTTGTTAAATCACAGATTCTGCTGTTAACCCCCCTGAAGCCCTCGTAACTGAAGAGAGGAATAGAGGCCCTTGCAACTTTGGGTCCATTTGACCCGAAGGCCACAGGAGGGTTAAAACTATTGTACACATTATAAACAGTGATTTAAGTGATAAGGACGAGAGCATGTTGACCGTGCCGGACCGTACCTTTGGATGTCAGAGGCTCAGTAATGGAAGTGGTGGGCAGAGAAGTTGTGGAGTTATTATGGCAAACAAACATAGCGTGCTGCGCCTCTGGGGTCCAGAGTTGAGTGAAGCTGTCATGTCGAGGGAGCTGGTAAAAGATGAAGAGGAAACACTTTTGGGATCACAGCTCTGCCAAGGCCTGTGGGACGTTTTTCTCTGTATGACACTCCATCGACTCTTCTTCTCTGGCCCCTCTTTTATCACCCTCTTCTTTTCTTCTCTTCTTGTTCTAATGTTTCTTATGTTGGAAGCTCCTGGCTCACTTACGCTCTTTCACTCCCTCTTTGCATTTCCTATTTTCAAGCAACCCTTTATGGATTTCTTGCCTTGTTTCTATTTCTCACCACCTTCCTCCCCATTATCTCTGCATCAATTTATTTCCATTTGAATCATTCTAAATTCATTTCATTTCTTCTCACCCTCCCACAGATCATATTTATTATTTAAACCCAAAGACCCATTTGTCATCCATTCTCATTGGCCCATTTCTGTTTCAATCTGTAGTTATGCCTTGTTTATAGCAGCTGTTCAGGCCAGTGTCCCGGGAATGTTTAAAACTAAGATTCACACTCTCAAAGCAGAACAAACATAACTTTATATTGTTAATCATGGAATGGATTGGTCCACCAAGGGTAAGATTATGGTAATAAATTATTTTGAAGCTGAAGCAGTTTTACGTTTTGGTATTATGTTATTTCCTAAAAATAATCAAGCATCTATAATAATATTAAAGAACACTGTTAACCTACAGCATAGGTTCACTTTAACTTGCACTATTTTCCAGATACTCTATGTCAAACTCAAGAATTTGGCTTTTTCGCAAAGATGCATTTTGAATGCTAAATAACTTTGCTGACATTTGTTGAAGAAGCTGAAGCTAAATTATTTTAAAAAAACTGAACAGAAACAAAATGAGCAAAACAATAGCTAAAAGCTTGAGTTAGCAAACCAGTAGAAAAAGTTGAAATTAGCTAAACAGTAGCTATAAGCTCAAATGAGCAAAATTTGTAGCTAAAAGCTAAAAAGAGCATAAGAAGACAAAACTAGAGCAAGTTTGATATTTCAGAGAACAATGTATTTAAAGGAATTAAAGAGATCTCAATGTAGTTTTATGGGAACAATTTTTGTAAATAGAGTTAAATATTTTAAAAAGTATAAAGGTTACAGAAACCACAAATCATAGCACACTATTCCTGATTGAGCTGAAAGTTTTGATATTTGAATGAGTAAAATACCAGAAGGTATGCAGAAGTATTTGGAGTCCAGAAAACGTAAGGAAGAAACTGTAAACAGGAAAACAGTAAATCAGCATTACCACAGAAATGGATGTATTCTGTATTTCACTTCTTCAGCACAAATAAAGGGGTGGTGCAGTGGTTAGAGCTGTGGCCTCAGGCGCAGATTCACCTCCTGGTCTTACTGTGAGCAGATTACATGTTCTCTTCGTGCACGTTGGGGTTTACCCCGGGTACTCGGCTGCTTTACCATAACATACAGCTTTTAACTCATAGCTTAGTTTTGTTAATGTACATATTTTAAATTAAAGTGTATTTATTTTTAATCTATTTCTTACTTCAGCTGTTCAATAATGAAGAATGTTTTGCAAGAATGTAGTGCATGGTATTCCCAGCTGTGTACAAGCTGGTTATTTTTAGAAAATAACCTCCAGACTTGTGTTAAAGGAAATAAGAGGAGTGTTATTTCTAGTTGTGAGCTCCAAAAACTACATTTGGCTTCCTGCAGCAATCGTGGCATCTGTCATGTTAGATTTCGTCCAACTGTGTGCAGCAGCTCTTTAACATGCCACCAAGTGAAGCAGCAACAGGACAGAGGGGGGGAAGAAGAAGAAGAAGGAGGAGGGGGTGGTGGTGAGACGAAACATGGTGGGAGGGAGCCAGAGGAGATGGAGTCAGATGAAGAGGGAGGGGAGGGGAGAATGCATCAGAGGAAACAAGGTGCAGAAAGATAATGATGGAGTCATGAAATGGAAGGTAGAGAGAGAAGTGTTGAGTGTGTTTGAGAAAGAGAGAAAAGAGAGAGGAAAAAAAGACAGCACCTAGGGCAGACAGCAGGAAAAGACAGACGGGACAGAGATGGGGACAGCGGCCAGACAGTGTTGGAAACGAGTGCAGGAGAGAACAGAATGACAGAGAAAATGAGCTCTGAGCCCTCAGATTTCTTTGCAGCGTCTTGGCAGATTTGATGAGGCTTGACCAGGTGTGGGAAAGATGAGGAGGAGGAGGGGGACAAAGATGAAGAAGGCAGCTGCTTTCTGTAAATGGAATTAAGTTTCCTCGCAGCGAACACTGATTATAGCAGCCAGATGTGTGAAAACCTGCCGTTGACAGGAAATAAAATCAGGGCGTTAGTGTGAATCCGCGCGTGAGATCAGAGAGGAAATGTGTTGAAGATTGTTTGGTTGATCACATACTGAAAAAGTCACAACACAATTCCCTGCTCAACACATCGATGCTCAGCTTGTTATCTATTCAGCATCGTTTCAACCTCGGCTGGTTCAGACTGTCAGGCGGAGAAAAGCTGCTTCTAAAATTAGAAGCTGAAGGTGCACCCAGCAGTTTGTGGAGGACAGTGAAGCCTCTGCATGACAAGATAAAAACTGATGGCTGGTGGTGATATTGGGTGGGCGGGCTAACATGTAAATGATAAAATCCTATTGGTTACATGTCAACAACAACAGAACCTTACCTGAGATACGAGAAACAAGATTAAAAAAAGCAACCTATTGTCATTTTTTACCACAGTGGCATTAAAAATGAGTGGATAAACAATTCTCAGACACAAAGTCAGAAAATGTTGAAATCTGGGCTGCACTGCAATATGTGTTAACAGTAATATATTTTAAATAAGTTAACTGTAATCATTGCAACTGGTTTGCAACACATTGCACCAAACTTCTTGACACAATCAAATTGAAGCAGGTTAATAACCACAATAGTAACAGACAGAAAATAATGGAAAACTTGATGTGCATACCTTATTTAAAAAGAAGCTCACACTGTGATACGCAACAAAAAGTACAGCCTGTTTCAGTAAAGTCTGTCGATTTCTAGTTGATTTCTTAGCCAGTGTTAAAAAACAAACCAAAAATCTCTGAAGATTGATTTCAGTCAAGTCAGTCTAAAGCTACATCTCTATCCATTCACCTTTCAGTTTTTCTCTGCAAATCTTTAGATGGGAAAATGCTAATGTTGTCAGCTCAATCTTTTGCCAAAACAAAATAAAACAAAAATTATGATTTTCCATTTGTTAATTTGATTATTGTTTGGACTATGTCCCCAGCCTATTAACTTCCAGTTTTTCCTCCAAAACCATTACCAAAAACATAAATCCAGTCTGATCTAGAGATATAATTGAGGGTTAAACTGCTTCTAAGTGCCTGGCTAGGAACTTTGCCAGCAATATGAAGGCAACATTTAACAACCTGATGGAATGATACAAACCATATAATATTGGGTCTTTAGCCTTTTTTCAAAAAGCAATGAGATAAAAGCCTGATCTGGTTTACAAAAGTCAATATACATCTTTTATAGGAATGGGGCCAGCTGCATCCAAAAGGTTTTGTGGAATTCAGACAGGAAGCTGTCTAGACCTAGGCTTTTACAGCTTTGTAAAGATTTAACTCCAGTCTCAAATCTGTTGCTGTGATAGGGCAGTCCAGTTCCTTGGCCAAATTCTGATCCAGAGAGGAAGGAGATCAGGTCAAGAAAGAGTTGTTTTATAAGCTTAAAAAAATTATAAAACATGGGCCCCTGTTTGGCTAGCCAAAAAAACCTGGCCTGGACTTTTCCCTCTTTCTTCATACTCCATACGCTGACTGATGTCACAGCTGAGAAGGTGCTAACTATTGATTAGACAGAACATCAGTTTAAAAATGGCAAGACTAACTCTTTAAGAGTTATCCTTGAAGGAAGAATTTGGCTAGCTCTGCTGCATGCATCATGTTTCTAACTATTCTATAAAGGCTACCCTCAGATGAAGAGGATTTTTGTAGCATCTGCATGAAGTGAAAAAAAAACCCCACTAAAAGAAGATGGTAAAATGTGAAACTTGCCACTGTTTTTTAAAACCTCAAACTGGCTTTAACACAAAACTACATGTATTATTTCTGCCACTCACCAAAAGTTGGTGTTTGAGTGAGTGCCCGTCTGTGTGTTTGTTTGTCTATAATGGTAGTAAAATAGCTTATGAACCACAGGGCAAATTTTGGAGTCAGCCCAATTCAAGATGGTCATGACAGCCTACAAAACATAAATGGCTACAACTTAGCTAATTTTACAGATATAGATCTAATTGTCATGATTTGTGTTGGTCTGTTATTTGTCTGTATGTTTTTTTTATTTTTTAGGGTTCTTGTGTTCTTCTTGTCAGTGTATATGGTTTTTGTTCTTTGTTTTCTGTGTCGCTATTCACCTGCCCTCAGCTCTGTTATTCTCCGGTCTGCCTGTCACGCCCACCTCACCTGTTTGCTTGTCATGTTCCAGCTGTAACCCATTTCCCACTCACCCTCTGTTTCTTTAAAACCAGTTCCTTTTCATTCATGCTTCGCTGGTTCCTTTCCTTCAGCTTCCTGTATCCATGTTTCTGTGATTTACATGCCACATTCATGCTCATGTTTTTGCTCCTTATGTTCTGATGTTTTTGTTATTTCGTTTTTGCTGCCACATCAGCTTTTTGTTTTCCTTTTTGTTAATAAATTAGTTTTTATTTTATTACGCCATGAGTCTGCGTTCTGGGTTCACCATGCACTTTCATAACACTAATGTTTGATATGATCGCTCACAGCACATACTCCAAGCTCTACACAATGCACAACATCTTTGCTTCAAACTTTAAACTTTAAAATATCAAAATATCTCATTAACCAGTAATCAGAGTACAAAGTGGCTGTTGAAGCGCTGACTCCAGCCACAGTCCACACCTTGTCAATCTGTTGGTTTTATGTATTATTCTCATTCGAGGAACTCGTGAAAATCATCATCATCAAATATAACAGAAATAACCACTTGAAAGATATCATTGTGTGTAATGATCTATATAATACAGGGGGTTTTGAAAGTGTGAGAGAGTTAGCCTCCCCAGAGAGCAAATAAACAACTGCCCCCCCCATTGTTATTATTTCTGTGCTTACTGTTCCATTCATACTTAAAAGATGGTTGTTGTACACATTTTTCTTTTTTCTTTTACACAATTTTACCCATCTATGTATTTTAAAAAAAACACATTTAACTTGTTTCATTTTTAACACCTCACATCACCACAACCCCTTTTCTTGCATTAGTGGGAGCAATGAGTCTGTTTCTTTGATATACACAGGCGCCTGATTCGGAGATGCACTGTTGACAAGAATAAATGTATGTCATCCTCTACCTGCAGACTTGACCAGTACTTGTTTTTGATCAGTGTTAATGTGGAAAAACCATATTCGCACAAGTATGTAGATGTGAACAGGATGAATGCCTGTAGTGCTTTTTTGGAGAGGTGGGGGAACCTGGTCTACACAGACAGCCAGAAGTACCCAAAGGACACTTCACTCTTTGTTTTTTTCAAGTCCATATTAGAGTTCAATTCGACGAGGCCCTCTTCCTCTTGCACTGTTAGTGTATCACCGGGTGTCGCTGGGAATGAGAAAGGATTTCTCACCCACTGATTTACTAAGGTGTCCTCTCCAAAATACTCTGCAAACTGCACACGCAGCCCCTCCAAATGCGCAGTGATCACATGTTCAGTGTCCAGTTGCAGCCCTGGCTTCTCCACAACATCTTCCAACGATTGGATCATTTCCATCATCCCCCTTTAACACCAGCACACCACAAGTCCAACTTTTTCCTGACTGCAGAGAGATGTTCAGTGCGCTTATTCGGTTAAAGATATCAGCAAGATATGCCAACAATGCAACCCAGTTTATGTCCTCCACATGCTTCACTAGTGGAGAACTGATTTTGTGAAGCAATAGGAGCACTTCGTCAAGCAAATCACACAAGTGGGTGAGGACCCTGCCTCGGGACTGTCATCAGACCTTGGAGTGCAGCAGCAGCTGTTGGAAGTGAGCGTCCATCTCACTGAAGAGGATGGAGAAGAGAAGAGCATTCATGGCACGTGATTTAATTAGGTTTACAATTTTTACTGCCTCGTCCAGCACCACTTGCTGGACGAGGCACTTGCATCTTGGTCACCAAGGCCCAGCAATGGATGATACGGTGCTTCCAAACAGCGGCTGGGGCGACAGCTTGTACCTGCTTCACCAAACCACTGTGGTGGCCTGTCATTGCCCTCGTCCAGCTGAATGGAGAAGAGAGGGCTCTGACGAATAGCATCCAGCACCTGTTCCTTCACATCTGATGCCATGTCTGAAATGCGGCACTGGATGGTGTTGTCAGACATTGGTATGGGCCTCAGCTTAGCAGCAGCCCATCATCTCTGAACAGATGTCTTTAGCAGCAGGTAAGTGTAATGTTTCACTAATGTTGTGGGTTTTACCTGCTTTAGTGTGTGTAACAGAAGGACTGACTGTGTGTGTGTGTATGTATATATATATGTCCTCACAGAAGTAGGTTGTCAGGCCCTCCTCTATGGTGTTTGTATGCGTGTCTGTGGTAGTGGGAAATGTTGCAATGGGTGCAGCTGTGTAAGTCTGAGGTGCATTAAAATAGGGTTGTGGGAGGGGTGAGCGATGCATCATTGCTTGCAGACAGCAGGCCCCTCCCAACCCTTGAGCCCTAAGTGTCTCTAATGCTTTAAAATAGAGGTGCAGGGCGGGCCCAAACATGGCGGGGAAGGGGAGGGGGCACTGTCTGGTGCTCCCCCCATGCCTGTAGGTCTCTCCGCCCCATACATCAAGACCCTACTGATGAGTTGTGTTGCATATGCTGGAGGGAAAGGGATGAGAACCAAAGTGCGGGGACAAATCCCCCTGGGGCCAGCTCCACAACTGGCCCCCTCCCGACCCGCCCGCCCATACCAGTCC
>JAOXNZ010000002.1:6402105-6413826 GCA_028566095.1 Kryptolebias brasiliensis | reverse complement strand
ACATGGTCAGCAACAATACTCAGGTAGGCTGTGGCGTTGACACGATGCTCAATTGGTACTAATGGGCCCAAAGTGTGGTAGGAAAATATCCCCTGCACCATTGTACTGCCGGTACCCGTCAGCTGCTTCTGGTGTCCCACAGGCCAAGAAGGCCTGATAGGACTCCTTCTATATGGCAGTGCAGACAGATAGTTAGCATAGCATATCATGAAATTGTGTAAGGTTATATTTGGGGCACTGCAACATAACTTCTGTTAATATGGCACATATGTAATGTTTCAATGTTTCAAAGTTGCTACTATGTTCATGCTACAGAATCTTTCAACATGAGCAATTTATCTGTTGTTGATGAAGATCCCACCATGTATGCTAGAGTATTTTCACCACAGAGGTTTAAAGAATATATGCAAAAGTGAGATGGAGGTTTTAGAAACAAATATAGAAGGCAGCAGGGCTGCACTACATGACCAGAAAACTCACATTTTATATTGATAGACCTCATTTAGTTCTGACTTAAATAAGTTTACAGCATGCAATGTCCAAACTTTTATTCCAATCCAGGCTTATATTAACTCTTCACCTAAATCATGAGTTGATGAAAGGAAAATCTTAGAGTAGCTTAAAGTTTTCTCCAGCACATCATAAAGATTTCTTAACTTTGGACTCTGTGGTGACCAAATTGTTTGTTTCTTAACGAATGATTTCTGACAGAATAATATCATGTGAGACAAATGTGTCATTTTTTTTGTGTGTCAAAATCCACCTTGTGTTTCTGCTCTGGGAGAAGTAATTTGTTCCCTTTTTAGAGGTTGTTAGATCTCAGTTGTGTACTGAAACGTTACTAAATTGACATTAGATGTCATAAAGGCACATGTTATTGTTGGCTTATCAGCTCACACAGTTTGTCATTTATAATCAGTTTGTGCTGTTAAAGTGTGATCTGTCAGCACCTGCCAGTAATATGTTTGAAAAAGAGACTATTCTTTCCAAACAGGTAAAATACAGCAACATCCTTCTCATCACCCGCATGCGCTTTGTGACCAGACTGCATGGCTCCAGCTTCCCGTCTGATCTCATGTGCCATTAGCCGTTAGGTAATGAGGATTTGGAGGGACAGATGATGGCAACACGCTCCACGGGACGGAATTAGCGCTGAGCATTTCCACTTTCCCTGCGAGACAGTGGCCCTTTTATCCCGTCATTATTGGCAGAGACAATGGTGTGGTTAATCTTTTTAAGACAACACAGCAGAGAGCCAGGAGGGAGGGAGGAGCTGTCCAATAATCTCATCAGAGACCGGAGGACATACACAGTGAGGCAGGAGTGTTGAATCATTCTTCCCTCCTGGCACGTCACACTGCTTTACTCCTCTGCACCCGATCTCCCCGTGACTTTGTGTGCGTCTACACAAGCTAAAGCAACACCATGTGCAAGCGTTTGCGTGGGCAAATACTTTTAACAGCATTAAAGAAAGGTTCAGCAAGTCAAAAACGGTGCTAGATGAACAGTGCACACGTAAGGTGAAAGTGTGAAGACAAATAAAGATGTGTTGGTTACACACTGTCAGCTGGGAAGGAAAGAATCCTCAACAAAAGATAAACCAAATTTGAATGCCAGCTGAACATGCTGATTTAAGTTTATAGATATTGTTCTCATTCCCTCTGCATACCTTAATAAAGTACATCAATGCAGCTAGATGTTTTATTAACATGTTTATGACTACTGTCTGCTAAGCTTCACAGTTGAAAATAATACTCACTTCAATTCAAGTTCAGGTTTTCTATTACATGAAACCCTCTCAAAAAGAGCCATTTTCCACTTTAATAATATACAACCGATTATTTTGTTTTGCACAGAAATAAAAGAGGCTTAGTTTTATTCAGTTAAGCTCGTAATAGTGGGGCACCTATCTAATAAAGGAAAGAAAGATGCATGAATATATTTCATCAGTCTATAAGGTATGAATTTTCTTTCCCAAGAAATTTACTTAAAACTTAACAGTAAATTTAAATTGATTTTAACAGTGGATGTTGATAAATGACAAGTGAATATGGTTAATGGAAGTGAATGTCGAGCCAGGAGTTATTTTGAACACCGGATGCACATTTGGTAACTTTAGAGGTTTGTTTGTTTATTGAACCTTTTTTTAACCAGGGGGTACAAAAAAAAACCTTACAGAGATTAAGAGTGCCCTGAGCAAGAAGTCAGCAGTACAGAATAAGACAAGTTACACCAATCAAAACACACACATACAAAATCAAAATTAGGTCAAGCATCTACAACCAAATGTCTCTGCCCACAAATCATTAAGAAGCCCTTTAAAAATGTTCAGAGACCATATCCTTAATTTCCAGGGTAGTTTGCAGGATATTCCAGACATTAGGTATTAGCATATTGTATTTAATGGAGAGGGAGGTCTGCGTTTCTATCCTGGACTTGTTGCTCCTGCCACCCAACCACAGATAAGCAGTAAACGATGGATAGATGGAATATAACACCACTGGTGTCTTTAAACTAAATAATTAGATAAGTAGTACATTACTTTGAATCAAAAATTGCATTATTCAATAAATTGTGTAATTACTGAGAGGAAAGGCTGCGTGGCCGTCTGAATACTCAAAGGAAATGAACCACACAAATGATGGCACCCTAAGAGAGAAGAAGGAGAGGGGAGGAACTGATCACATCATCACTTTATTTATCTTAAAGATACAATTATTATAAATAATTTGATAAAACATTAATCGTCTGCCTGTTCCTCCCTATTTTTCTGCTCCACTTCTGTCTCAACAACTTGATTTGTCGAGACAAATACAGCAAATATACCTGGATATGGCATTTCTCTGTCAAAGAGATGAAAAATGTACAAATGTATCTTGTGCAATTTTAATAAATAGTAATTAATGTCTTCCATTATATTTAATGGTGCTACTAATTATATTGATTTCACGTAGACTGTAATACTCATGTTGCTGACTAAAACATTAGGATGTTAATGTCACACAGTCACTGCCTCTTTTTTATTTTTTTTTTTGCTAACATTATTCCTTATCATGTCGTGAACTACACTCCTTTTGCTGTTCCTCTTCCTCTGCTTCATGTTGGTGCATAAAGTCGACTGCTGGCCCAAAAGTGCGTGGGCCAGTTAGGCAAATTCCCGGTATACTCATTTACCAGTCCAGCCCTGCACATAGTTGTCCATGTAATGTAAAATATACTGTTTTCCTATTGGTTCTTCATACTTAACAAACAAAAATCCTACATTAAGGGAATATCAACTTTTACAGTGATACAAGCTGTATCAGTCTCTGTAAATGTGCTATGCGAAAACAACTCTTTGCTGATCAGACCAGGTCATCTTCCATCACTGCTGCATGGGGTGTGACAATGACAGAGAACTGAAGACACTTTCAGCAGAAAACAGGGTTCAGCAGGGTCACTGATCAGTCCCCAGCTCTGCAGCGTCATACTCAGCACATCCTCTCTGTGATCTGACAGCAGTTTCTGCTGCAGAAACTTTTCTAGTGAAGAGCTTCGACTCTATTGGTGACTGTGAACCTGTTGCAAAAAAACATGCTCTGATCTGCAGTGCCTTGAAAGTATTCATACTGCTTAAACTTCCCCACATTATGTCATGCTGCAACCACAAACTTCTCAGTATTTTACTGGGATTTTTGTGACAGACTAACACAAAGTGCATAATTGCGAAGTGGAAGGAAAGTTATACATGATTTTCGTGCCACAAAATCATTCTGCAATTAACACAGCAACCCCTCTTCATGAACTCTTTTTACAGTGATAAAACATTATTTTATCAAATTTTTGTTTTATTGGATATGGCTAACTTGGCAAAACATCAGTAAAACTATTTGAACAAAATAGATTTCTATTTTAGGAATGTTTACCAATCAAGAAAAATTATGGCATGTACTTTCTTGGGAAAAATTAAGTTCTCAGTGGGTTTAAATGTCATTTGGCTTTAATAACTGTGAAAGAAGATGTATGCTGCATACAGTGGTATTTGAACTCTCCAAAGGGCAGAAATGAAACTTCTAATAAGCTTTTCAATGGAAATCATTGGCAGGCTGTGCTATGTTTAAAACAGTCCTATGGTGCCCACAGGCTATTGGACGATGTTCCACAGTCATTTCTGTATAATTAGGAATTCATCAGGGGACCCATTTTAACAGCGGAAGACATTGCATTAGTCGTGAGCCCTAAAGTTAAGAAACAGTGATGTAGTGTTGAGAATTGCAGCATAAAACCGAGCTACAGGCGTGTTATGAATGTGTTCTGCTGAGTGTGTACAGAAACCATTGTATGTACAGAACCCCAGGCCGTAAGATCATCATTTCAGAGTGTGTGTTCAAAGTGTTTCTGTCAGTTTGCGCTGATGTGTGACTGTGTAGTGCACATGGGTGAGTGTCTGTGTGTGAACCAACTGAAGGGAAGCAGAAGTCATGGTTGCAGAGCGTGACACAAACACCCAGACGAAGCTGTCATGATCTTTGTGAGGCTTCTCTGTTTTGTTTGGTTGGTTTTGTGTGACCTTGTCCTGCTTTTATGTATTTTATGGTTAAATGTTTGATTAAGTTAAATTTTGTGTCATTTCACGTTCTGTATTGTCATGATTCTAGGTCCATTCCCTGTGTTGCTTGCTTTCTGCTCTTCCCTCTCACATCACATGTGTTCATTTCCATTTGTGTATTTATAGTACCTGTTTTTTATTTGGTCTTCGTCAGATCCTCAGCTGTACTTATGTTCTGTGCTTTCAGAATGTGTGCTGCAGGTGTGTTCAGAGTATGAATACCTATGATTGAAATTTTAGGATTGGGATGCTGAATGTATTTGCTGCAGACAGAGAAAAACACCACTGATAAAGAACCGAGTGGCACCAAAATAGATGCCTATAGTGCTAAAAATAATCAGAGACATAGTTTTTGGGATGTAAAGTTTTGTGAAGTTAATGGTTGAAGGCCTCAGGAGACAAGCAGGTAGGAAACAGAACAGAAAAAACTACAGGACCTGCAATGACAAGTATTCAAGAACATAAAAATACATTTACAACCTCAATTCCAGACAAATTGGGACGCTGTGTGAAATGTAAATAAAAAAATGCAATGGTCTGCAAATCGCATAATCTCAAAATGTATTCACAATGGAACATAGTAAACATACCAAATGTTTATACTAAGAAAACCATCAGAGAGGCAGGCTTTTGAACTGAACACCAATAAGACACCGACTGGTCCCGCTCCATTTTAGTACAGAAGATGTGGCATCCGTGGTTTCTAAAAATAATTTCAAATTTTGATCCGTCTGACCACAGTTTTCCTACATTGCTTCACTCCATTTTAAATGGGCTTTGGTGAACTTTGTTTCTGGATGGTGTTCACATCTGGCTTCTTCTTTCCATGATAGAGCTTTAAGCAGCATTAGTGGATGGTACAGTGAACTGTGTTTACTGACAATGATCTGTGGAAGTGTACCTGAGTCCATGTAGTGATGTCCAGAAGAGAATCAGACCTGTTTTTAATGCAGTGCTGCCTGAGGGCCCAAAGATCACGGGCATCTAATATTGACTTTCAGCCTCGTCCTTTGAGCTCAGAGATTTTTCCAGAGTTTTTGTTTAAAATATTGCCATTAGCTTTTTGGGGCTTACCTCTGTCTGTTAGCAATACATAGTATTTCATGAACACAGGGCAAATTTTAATTGGAGCCAACCCAAATAAGTTGGCCACCACAGCAAACTGACCTGAGTAAACAAAATGTATCTATGAATCGGACAATTTTACAGATATTGAGGTAAAGTTTAGTGTGGTTGTAGCTGAGGGTCATTCACAACGCATTCTCCGAGTGCTATGTATGGCACAAGATTTACTCTTGGGGAGTCAAACCCAGGTCTCCCACATGGGAGACAGGGACACTGTTCACTACCCTGACAGGGAGGTTGTGTAATTAGCTGGTTATGCAGCTAATTCATGCCAGTTCCACCCCTCCAGTCTTCAGCACACCCCTGAGGTGTCAATGGGCTAAACCATCATTTTTGAGAAGCATAAATGCATCATTTTGCCTTTATAAATGGTGGATATGCCTATGGAGCCAACCCAGTTCAACATAGCTGCCAAAGCTAATTGACGTTATCTAACATAAAATGGCTATAATGTAATCCAATTTACAGATTTAGAGCTAAATTTGGTGTAGTAGCAGATAACCATCCCCAACATGTACTCTGAGAGCTAACACACCTCACAAGATCTCACAATATCACATGAGATTGCACATAATGAAGGTTTGACCAAAACACCTACAAATCTGTCCTTGCTCATTATAAGATGATCTTAGACTAAAACTCAGGCATGAAAGGTGGTAGGTGATCTGCATTCCTTTAAGGAATGTGAAGCCCTTAATTTGGATAGCAATTACCTTTGAACCTTGACATGTCTCTGTGATTGTTAATGAGAGACTTTACCACTTGTGTCATTTTTCAAACTCCCCTCAGTCTCAAACTAGAACTACGGTGGCAGTGGATGTAAAATTGTTCACTTCTACAGACCACACACAAAAAAAACACATAATGCATCAGAGTATTTGCAAAAAATTGCCCATATTCACTCTCGTTCACCCTAAATGTGCTTTCTGCTGCTTGATTAGAGATTCACTGGGCTGTGACAATTTTTCCACATTCTCCCTCTATTCCTTCTGCAAATGCAGAAATAATAGCACCTTCTGTAGTAACACCAATGTGCAGAGCATAACAGATGAAGCAATGCCAAATGTGCGAAACATGTGCTGATGGTTGGTAAGATGCCTTCCTGTGGAGAGCAGCAGAGCCACGGAGAAGCGAAGAGACAGGCAGGCGTGATGTTTAGCTCTCATTCAGACTTTGTGGGAAAGGTTATTATTCAATTTATTTAGGTGGCGCAGCGGTGCAGAAGGATGCAGCTCCACAACTCGGCTTGGCCCTTTCCTTCCACAGACCAAAAACATGCATATTTGGTTCACTTAGAACTCTAAATTGCCACTAGGTGTGAATGGTTACAGTATCTGTCTTGTTTGTCTTTGTGTAACTCTGTGATGGACTAGAGACCTGTCCAGGACGTACCCCGTTTCTCGCACAATGACCCCTAGAGATAGGCGCCATCTCCCTGTGACCATGCACATGAAATGGGGTAAAGAAAATGGATGCATGATGATTATTCATTGAATCTGCAGAAACTGAATTTGTAAATGTTTCGAGACAGTCGGAGCAAAAAGTTGACATTAAATGTTCATCCACAAGTCATACCAGCTTTATTCTGTCCACGTCACGGCTGGAGGGCTGGGGGTCACCAGTCCATAATGGGGCTAACACAAACCACAGCTGAGGCACAAGACAGGGGTCTTTTGACCAAAGCTGCAAGTTCAAACACACACCTTCACTGTAAGGCGACTGTGCAAAGTATTGTACCTCAGTGCTGGGGGAGACTTGTGCAGTTAAAGTCAAATATCTTGGCACTGTAAGGTTTTCAAGTCAACCAAAGTCACAAACAGAGCTAGCGTGTGTGTTTCTGTCTGTCTTGTAGCAAAATATCTCATGAACTAATGAACAAATTTTAATGAAACTTTCAGAAAGTAATCCTTGGATGTACATCTATGGACTTAACACAATGTAAGATGGCCTACACAGCCAACTAACCTTAAAAACACTAAATATTGCTCTAACTCAGTTAATTTTACAGGTAGTTACTTAAGATTTTGTGTGGTAGTACCTGAGGCTGATTCCCAACAGATATTTTGAGCACTAACAGATTGCACAGGATTTTTGTTTAAAAATTTGCCATTAACTGTTTGGAGTCAACTCTGTCTGTTAGCAAAAAATCTCATGAGGAACTAGATTGATATTATTGAAATCTTTAGAAAACAAACACTGAATGTACATCTACAATTGATTAACTTATGGAGCCAACCCATTTTAAGATGGCCACCACAGCCATTCGACCTTAGAAAACACAAAAATGGCTATAGTTTAGTCAGTTTTAAAGATGTGCTACAATTTGGTGTGGTAGTAGCTCAGAGTAATTCACAAGTGTTAGTTTAAGGACTACTCATCGCAGGAGATCTTTACTTAAAATGTTAGCATTACCTGTTGGAGTCTAAAATGACTAAAATGGCTAAAACTCCATCATTTCTCAACATAAGAAAATCTTAGTGTTAAACTCTGACATGAAAGGAGTGGGTAATATGCATTTCTTCAAGAAATACTGCGCTTTTAACTAAAAAAGTGAAGAAAAAAGATTCTGAGGTTCATAGGCTAAAGAGTATTAAGAATATTAAAATTATTCATGTTTATATTGCAATATAAAATTTGGTTTAACTTACAACAAATAAAATTGGAGCGTGAAGTCAGGTTTTTTTTGTTTGTTTGTTTTTTGCATTTTTTTTTATTCCTTCCTATAACATGAATCTTAAAGCCCCAAGTGATCAAACCTACAGACGAACGTGTTTAACGCAACACTGACAGCCTGACTTTGATTTGTGGAGCTTCACCCGTTTGCCCTGTTTCTATAAATGACAGGAAGGGTTATGCTTTATCATTTCAGCATCCTATGTTCCTAAGTTTTATTCTTGGATTCAAAGAGAAGCTTGTTGTTCTCTCAGGCCATTTATATATGATTGTTTTTGTCACTTTGCTGCGGGCAGTTTGTCTTGGCTGGTTTTGGCTCTCTGAGCTATCGCGGACCCACACCTGACACCCAGAACAGCCCTTGTGAATTTCTCGCCCCCAGCCCAGCCATCTCCTTCACCCCGTCAGGCCACTGCTTCAGTTTTCATTTTGCTGTTCTGACTGCGTCCTCTGTTTCTTCTTCCTCTCCCTTCTTTGTCGCCCTCTATCAGACGCATCTTGTCTGAGTGTTTTATCGCACTGTGTCCTTGTGGAGGGGGACCTTGGGGCCTGCACCAGCCATCTAAAAAAATATTTCCTCACCCTTTCTCCTTGCTCCTGGCCCAGAAAATAAGGCGCAGAGCTGTGTGTGTTTTTAATATTTTCTCTGTCTTTTTCTACCTCAGCTTTGAGTATCCTCTTTCCTTTTTCATCCTCTAATTTAGTCTTTTTCTCCTTCAGCGCTGGCACTCAGCATGTTTTTATGAAGACAGTATGGTAAGGGGCATGACAAGTGTAGTCCACCAGCGCTCCTCCTCCTTCCACCAAAGCCTGGGCTTTTCATTTAGATCAGTGACAGTCTCTTGCCTCCCCTGAAATTAGATTTTCCTCTCAGCCGCTGTGCATTATGTCTTTTTAGTATTCCTGGTTTTACTGAGCTCTCTGTTGAAATTCCAGAGTTGATCAGTCAAACTACAACCCCAATTTAGGACGATGTGTAAAATGTAAATCCAAACATTTCATTCTCAAAAGCGAAACCCAAAATTTTGTGGACAATGGAACATAGTAAACATAGGTGTTGCTGCCATCAAATTCAAAATGACCTTTTTTTCCTTCTAAAAATGGTACAGTTTTGTATTTTAAACATCTGATAAGTTTATTATGTTTCATTGTGAATAAAATATGGATTTATGAGATTTGCATTCTGCTTTTATTTACATTTTACACAGTGTAACAACTTTCTAGGCATTGGTAATGTACCTTGATTCTATTATTTGTAAAAGGCTGGTATTAACCTTTTTTTTTAACATGTAAAAAGTTAACCTTACAGTATTAGACACCATATGAATATCAAAAAGGTTGTTAATTTTCAGCTAAAAGACATTAAACGTCCATGATTTAAAGTTCATATTAATTGTTATTTGACTGTATTCTTGTTCTGCAACTGACTGCAGGACTAAAAGGGGATCGTCTTCCTGTTTCTGTTCATTTTCTTGTTCATTTTTTGAGTGAAAACTCTGTTGGAAAAGGAAAGAGTTACAGTTGCAGCACAAAGGGATGATATGTCGTTTTCCTCCTTTGTTGCTACTAAGTTTGGGGCTGACAGCAAGGGAAGCAGGCTGGCACAGTCCTCTTTTTCTTCAGCAGCTGCTAAGGTTTTTGTGTGTGTGTGGGCACACAGAGGAAGTAATGGGCTATATGTCAGCAGACAGAGGTAAACCTGTTAGGACTCTTCAGGGACAGTTACTGTACACTTTAACTCTGCAAATGCACTAATAGAAACAAATAGCAAAGGTTTATGTTTTACAAAAAACACTTGTGTGTCATGTGTCACAGTTTCAGAGGAGCTTGGCTGGCAAAATGGGTTTTGTATCCATGACAACAAGAAACAGCAAGTGCAGCAAATGGAAACAGGTTGGCCACATTAGATATTCAAGTCCTTGGCTTGTGATCGTGTGATATCCACAGGATCAAAGGGAGGTATCCTGTCATTGAGGGCACATTTGATCATCTCTTGCTTAAATCTAACATGCAGTGTAATCTGACCAGCTGCCGGCTAGGAAGGCTTTAATGAGAGAGGAATGTAAGTTGGGTGACACCAAGTGTCCATGTTGAAGCCAAAGCGAGGCCTGTGGAGGGACAGCTGCAGTCCTGCCATGGTCTTTGGAAGATGTGAGTCTTTATCCAGCTCCAAGACTTGATTCCTCTAATAAACCTGGTAGTATTCTCATCAGGAGTTTCACACTGAAGCAGTCACGTCACTGTCACTTTCTATCTGTTTTGGTCTGTGTATCAGCCACTGGTGAGAAATTAGCTGCTTTTGTCCTCCTCTAACAGATATTGTAAAGTCATGTACTTTATTAATCAATCTGGTTGCATGACCTCTCACACTTCCTCCGCTGTCAGCTGCAGCTCAGCAGCTTTTTTTATGAAACACTTTGTGTGCATGACGTGCAAGTTTATGTATTGTTGTTTACATCATCAGTTGACATATTAGTCAATATTGTTCTCGCTTTGCTGAATTTTAAGATGATGTACAATGTTATTTAAATTGCCAGCTAAATTCTTTTACATATAATTTTCATAAATTTGCCTCCCCATTCAGCTGGATCAGAAGCAGGTATTTGGCTTCTATGCGTTTACGTCAACACAAACGCACACAGTCCTCGTGTAATCATTTCTGTCTCCTAAAAGTTGCCAATAGGCTATTTTTGGAGCCATAATAGGCCCCTTTTCACAAGCTGCCGCAACTTTCTGAGGTTTTAATGAAACGCTTTGGTCGACATACAACAGGATTACAGAACCAAAGTCCTCTCATAAAGCCTGTCTTTACAGTTTATTTCTCTGCAGAGGATTTTAGGGAGTGACGCTTGATCCCATTCTTTCTTTACCTGTCACAGTGTGTGTGTCTCTATTGAGATATTTTAATGGACACTTATGACTATAACCCTAACTCTATGGTGTGCAATTTCTGTTTTGAATTGAGAGCTTGCATTCTGAGAGCAGAATTCCCTGTTTTTACACAAAAAATCCTGCTCCCCACACTTAAAAAACAAAACAAAACAAAAAAAAAAACAGTATTGTTCCAAATCTTCTCTGCTTCTTCTCAAAACTATGTTTCTGCTCTGATTTCATTTATATACCTATTTCAATATAGTTTTCAAGTTGGTAGTAACTTCCACCAAATTATATGCTCTGAAACACAACAAAGTTTAAATATTTGTCCTTTTTAAAGTCAGCAACTATGATGTCTGGCTATAATATGTTGTTGTTATATCTGAAGTTTCATACTATATAACTAAAGAGAGTTTTGAATCATTAAAACACTGAATCACATTAAAACAAAAAGATAACAT
>JAOXNZ010000002.1:6388163-6399344 GCA_028566095.1 Kryptolebias brasiliensis | reverse complement strand
TGGAAGAAGAAGCGCTGCTTCCTGACCGAGGACGGCGTGCTGCTGCTGCCGCCCAAGCAGCACGACCACCCGCAGCATAATAATAAGCATAAACAGTTATAATAGTGGAAGTTAGCCTCAGCTCTGTTTATGCACGTCACTCTTAGGGTTCTGAAAACTAGTTGAAGTCCTGAAATCACATGTAAGAAATCTGACGACAACATACTTTAGAAGTAAGGGGATTTATTTACAAATTTTCATTGATTTACAGATCAGGGGATGTGTGACGAATGAATGAGTCCCGTAACTTTATGTCAAAAAGTAATTGTGTTGACAGATCATGAAAATGACATTTAAATGCAAAATGTTAGGTTATTCCATCTAAACCATTAAAACGACATGAGAGAAGATGGAAGCTATTTTTATTAAGGAAAACAAACAAAAAAAAAGAAGTACTGTTATACTGAAAAGTTTGTTTGTTACCGACCACAGAGTAGTTACTAAATTAGGTTACTATGGACACAAATCATAACTACAAAGCAAATAAATGGAGAAGTTTGAATATTCAGGAGAAAGTTTCCACTGTTTAAAGCAACTAATGTGAGGTCTGTTAGTTGAAGACTGTCGTCTGCACGTCTTCAGGTTTTGACTCCCACAGGCACCTCTGAACACAGCACCTGCGGGTCTCCCATGATCACTGCTGCTTATCAGGAAAGACTCAGTCAGCCTCTGGTCCCGTGTCTTTGGCTTGTGGCTAACATGTCCAAATGTCCATTCAGACCAGCAGAGTGTTTGTAGCTGACTAAGATGGAAAAGAACAACTCGTGTCCTCAGTGGAACTGATAAGTTCAGTTCCACAAAATTACATGACATTTGTTGGTTTGCTGTGCTTCAAACTTGTGCGAGAAGGTCGAAAGTTTGTTATCGTTACCATTCGCAGAAGATAAGAGGAACTCAGTCGGTTCTGCTGCAGCCAAGGTAAGTCAACAGACTCCTGCTGACTTCTAGGCTGCAGAAAGTGCTGAGGAGAGATAAACATTCTTTTCTCGTGCTGGGATTAAAGAGAGTTCAGTGATGTTTGACTTTCGTCAAAGTCCAAAAGCAAGGCACACAGCACAATCCTCTGTGCTGGCGTAAAGAAGGAAGAGAGAGTTGATGCGGCTTCATTGGCATCTAGCAGGAAGAGAGAATGATGACGGCTGCAGTCCCATAAACTCATCTGTACTTTATCTAAAACAGCCTATGAAGGGCCGACACCTGCAGTGCACGCACATCCTGTTTGAGATAAAGATCAAGGTTAATCTAATAAGATACCTGAATTCATTTCTTTCAGGCACAATATCAATGAAATTCCAAACGAAACATTCACAAGTGGTGTAGTAGTGATTGGGGTATCTGAAAAACAGTTATTGTCAGAAGAAGTCCACATCAAAATATATACAGTAAACAAAAGGGAAATGTTATTTCTTTTAGCGCATTAAGATTTATAAGTCTTATTGTGTTGCATTTTAAAGAGTCTCAGTAGTTGAAAACATTGCTTGGAGAGGCGTTTTCAAAGTCTATCTCTTTCTCTCCATGATGGAGACTGTGAGTACAGGCTTGTTCCAAAGCAAAGACAAGGCAATCAAACAATCCTCTTATCACTTTAGAAAGGTTCCTTTGTCCAACATCTCAAAAACATGCTCAGCTTTGACAACAGTGCAACATTGTCAACTGATGGTTCACATATCTGGTCATGAAAACATGCCTTCTGGCCCTTAAACTTTTGAAGTGAGAATAACTTGCTGACAATTCACCGCAGGGACCTAGTGTAACTGACCTCAGAGGGTTGATGACAACGTGTGTTAACCAATCAGAGCTCTGTCAAAAGAAGGTTTGATGTGAGAGGGACACATTGAGTGAGACACAGTGATTAGTGGATGTCTCACAGAGTTTTAAAGGCCAAGTGTCCCTGCTTGTTGAACCCTCTTAGGTGACGGTATTACTCCTGAACTGGTAAGCTGCTGTAAGACAATAATCAAAGCAGCAGATGCTAAGCTAAGTGCTAATGAGTTTTCTGCTTTTCAGCTGATGCCCCACTCAGTCCCACCTGCTCCCAGTTGTCATTAGCTCAGGTGGATCTATTCTGTTTATCAGCTCAGGTCTTTATATGCTCTTGGTGCCCGCTCCTAGTCAACCTAGCATTGTATGGCTTCATGCCTTGCATGATTGTAGTTGAGGGTCATTCACAGTCTAAAAACATGCATGTTAGACTGCCTTCAGGCCCAGGCCTCCCTTGAAAAAGAGATCTGTGATCTCAATGGGGCTTGCCTGGTTAAATAAAGGTTAATAAATAAAAATAAACAACACTCAATCTGAGCGTGACATCTCGCAATATCACAAATACATTTTACCATTTTTATGAAACATATTTAACATATATGCACCTTGATTTACAAGCAAATTAACAACTAAAATTTCTTAATCTGAAAAGACAAAGAAAAGCTTTTTTTACTCGTGGGAAAAAATAAAATAGCGTATCAAACAGAACCTAAAACACCAATACAAACAGGCTATAGTTACCAGAAACCTGGTTAAAGCTGGTTCCCATGCTGTCTGCTTAAGAAGTACTGTATGTCCTTCGAGAAACTTCTGGTTCAGGATCTCTGCCCTCCAGTGGAATTTATTTTTCTGAAAGTAGACTTTTTGCCTCTGTGAAAACAGGAAGTTACAGCCTTTCAGCACAAGAAAATAAGTGTCAAGACTCTAAAGAAAACCAGTGCAGACAAGACATCAGAAAATGCATTCATGACTCACAGTGTGTGTGTGTGTGTGTGTGTGTGTACCTGGTTTTTGTTACCTTTAAGGACTTTTCCTAGTGTAATAGAATACCTAGTCAGGACTGGTAGTCCTTATTGGGTAAGAGTTAAAGCCCAGTCTTAATACAGTGGAACCTTATGTTTGTGTTAGGGGTTATGTTTATGATAAGGTCTGAATTGAGTTTAGGTTAGGGTTAGGTGTGGACTAATAATGCTGAAGTTTAGGGTAAGGGTCAGGGTTAGGCTACAGAAATGGATAGAAGTCAATATAATGTCTTAATAAGGACAGAAATACAAACTTGTGTGTGTAAGGTGTAAATTGAACATGCCATTTGTCATCTTGTGTCATGCCAAGTGTTTTTTCTGTCAACACACAGTGAATCTGTTCCTATTGAGCCACCACTCACTACACTAGCAGTCCCTGCAAACAGTCTGATTTGTTTCTATGTGCACAGCAGGTGATTACACCTCACAAACACACACTCACGCACAGTTAAAGCCCAGTGCTTTATGTGCAGCCTCCACAGTGCCTGATGTCAGATGTTTGGAAAGATGGATGAATAATAGATAGTCATCAGTTATTTCATTTCTCTACATGAGTCTGCTGAGTGTCGGTGTGTGAGTTTATGATTGGTTTGTGAGTACTTATCATTATCACTGTAGTGGGAGCTGTTGTGTAAATTTAACAAGATGAATATTCTTTTCATTGAATCACCTTATTTTCCTAACAACGCTCTGTAAGTTTGGAAACTCTGGAGACCAACTGCTGTAGCTGAAAGCTAACGGTGGTTTTCTTTCTTTACTTTAGATTACATTATTTTTTCATGCAGGAAATATTTAAAGTGGGTGAGAGGTGTGGACAACAGGCATTTTGCAGTAAAATCAAAGGAAAGGTTTGGTCATACTAAAGTGGGCTTTTGTGTTAAAATGATAAATAGTTAGTATTTTACCTTCCAGTTTTATTTATTTGAATTAATAGCTACAGTTTGGTACTTATAGCTTAGACAGAGTTGTGGTTTGACTAATTTTAGCTATTAGTTATGGCTTTGCTAATGTTCTGCTTGTTTTAGCTTTTAGCAAAGGTTTTGCTGATTGAGCTTTTAGTTAGTTTTGTTCATTTTAGCTTTTACATAATTATGGTTTTGCTAATGTTCTGCTTGTTTTAGCTTTTAGTCACATCCATCCATTTTCTTTACATGCTTCTCGTTTTGCTAATTTCAGCTTTTACATAATTATGCTTTTGCTAGTTTTAGCTATTAGCTATAGTTTTGCTGATGTTCTACTTGTTTTAGCTATTGTTCTGCTAATCCTAGCTGTTTCCTACTGTTTTGCTGGTTTTAGCTATTAGTTACTGTTCTTTAAGTTAAGCTTCATTCCCCGTGTCTGCTCATTTTAGCTTGTGTTCTGCTTGTTTTAGCTTTACCAACTCAATTTCAGCTGTCATTCAGCAGTCACTGCATTTTCACACAAAATGCAAATTTACACTTGCAAAACAACACACAATTCCACGTAAATAACCGTGTAATGTGAAACTGACGGTTTATCAAATAGCATTTGCATGAACTGCAATGAAAGCGTTGAGATTGGAGCAGTTTTAGGACAGCAGTATCGGACGCACTGTTAGCTGTGTTCGGACTAGCTGGTAGCTCATCAGACAGGTCAAAATTAAACTTTTTTTAATTTCAAACTGAAGCTGCTCAGGGAGCTATCAACAATGAGTGAAATAGTAATTATTTAGAACTTTAAACAGAGAAATCAGAGTTGCCAATTCCAGTTTTTGAAAGCGTCTTTGAGCTTATTTTACTGTAAACTCTAAAGTATTGATAGTTGCGGGTTGTGTTGTTCTTTGTTTGTTTTTTTTACAAAGTGTAGTTGCTTATTTGGACTTACTCCTGTTTATCATGTCTCTGTCCTCTAAGCATAAATTCCTACTTTGTCTGGTTGCACAATCCGTCTACAACACTGCTTCTGATTAGCTCTTTGTTGGTTGGATTGGCTAGTTTCCTTCGTAATCCTGGGAAAAAATTAATGCACTCCCACCTTTTCCTTTCCTTCTGTAAACACACGTAACACCTCCAAACTAAACCGATGGGTGGATGAACCGGTGTTGCCCGATAATAAAGAAAAAGTACAAAACAGTGTGCCCTTAAAAGATTTTACATGATATGCTAAATAAATAAATGAAAAGGCCTCTCTATCTTCATTGTGAGGCTACAGGGGTGGTGGTGGGTCACTTCCTCTGGACTTGTTACTGTTGATGAGTTGCTCGTTTCTCTCGTGAGATCTGGCAACACTGACGGAAACCCACTTCAGTCTAACCCAGGCCCCCATTTGGCTCATCAAGACAACAAACAACATGAGTCAAATTTAACTGTAATCAGAAAAGAAGAGGGAAAAAAAATAACAACTCAAGATTTACATAATTCTTTCATCTTTTTTTCCTCTTAATAAATTAGTGTATCAGTTAAAAAAGTGTTAATTTGTTTTCGTGGCATTTTGTCTCCAGATTGTTCCTGAACAATCAAAGAGAACCTCTACTCTGCTAGAACAGCAGCCTCCTCCACCAGCCTCTGATTAATCAAAACTGGAGAGAAATCAAACAAAATCACTTTTAGAGCCATAATTATAAAGTTTAATGTGAGCACAGAAACCCAACAAATATGAAGTTACAGAGTTCAATGTTATTACAGTGTTTATGGCTGCAATGACTCTATTTTTGCTACATTATCCGTAAAAACAGCAAAACAGTTATTTTTCTCCAAGTCAACATAGAAACAGAGTTTGCACCATTTCAAAAGTATCAACCAGTTTATATGTCAGATCTTCCCACCTCCACCGTGATCAGTGCGACCTGTTCGTTCCTAAATTAAGGTGACACCTTTTCCTCCAATAAAGACGTAAACTCTGTTCATCATTACTTCTATCTGGGTCACGAGGTGTCTGAAGAATAAGGAGTGGGCCCACTCTCCTCATCGTGCAGCACGCTGTCCATCCTAATCGCCACGGAAACACCAATAGGGGTTGTTCCCCCGCAGTTTGACGACCACTGATCTAACCAAACTTTTACTTCCAGCTAAACTCTGGAGAAATGTTAGAGAATGTATCACTGATTAAGTAATTTTGCAGCTGTTGGCTCATTGCATCACTTTTTATGGCTCACTGATTTACTGTTGTGTACTCTCAGCTAAGTGCCTACCAGCAGATGTTTATATGATATTTTTACACACTGTGATATTCTTAAAACACTGTTGCATGAAAATACCAAGGGATCTGAACCCAGAGGCTCACTTTCAGGCCACAGTCATTGAATATGTAGCTGCTCCTGATAGTCACTGAATAATTGTGTGGCCGTAAGCTGTAAATGTGGATCCATTCGTCCTTCCTCCTCTCCATCTAGGCGGTTTATATGTGTGCGTGGAGACAGATCCCACTTGTCCATTCAACTTCAGCGCTTCTCCTTCTCAATCCTGATGAAAACCGAAGTGCTGTTCAAAGCTGCAGAGCCGGTGCAGCAATTGTGTCGCCTGGCACAAAAAAAAAAAGGAAAACACTGCTGGCGAGATGTGAAGAGAGAGAGAAAAAGAAAGATGGATTGCTCTGCTGTGTGTGGTGTGTTAAAAGGCTCTTAGATTGTACAGTTCCCTTACAACAAGAACTACAAAACCTCTAGCTAGAGAAGGGGATTTAGCTATAGGAATATATGCTGTATATGCTCTAACTTATCATATTACTGTATATGTGTGAAAGGTGCAGGATGGTTTTGTGTGGGTGTAAAGGAGACGGTTTTATTTGCTTGTGTTATGTGTCAGTTTTTCACTTTTATGGCAGTGTGAAGAGTGCGTCAGTGCGTTGACTGATACAAAACTGCCGGAATGCCATGCTGTTGGAAGTAAATCACTGGGATGTCAGGAAAAGAGTTGCTTTTTGACTTGATACATGATATATGAACAGCTATCTATAATGAATGCTGTCTGGTCACTCATCTTATTAGCTGCTTTTCAAATTCGCTCCCCAAATAATGTGGTAAAAACTGTATGTTTTGCTTGCGCGAGGATAAAAAGTGCCTTGCTATGAGATGTCAGAGTCCTAATAAAGTATGTCATCGTTCTTTCAGGGCTTGTTGTGCCACTGTCGACTGTTGCTGGCTCGTCTGCTGCTCACGGGGCGTGCTTTCTGAAGCATGAGAGAGCCGATGCAGCGAGTGTCATGCCTCGTCGTGGGTCTGTTTACGTTTTCCAGCATCGAACAAAGTGTGACGTAACGTTCGTATAAATTTCAACAAAGCTATTCCTGCAGGAGTTCCTGCTGTGATGTGACGCGGCACAGGTCTGAGTACCTGCTGACCACTTAACTGCCTGCACTCGTCAATAACTCTTTATAAAGATCAATTAGGGTGATCAGTGGAGAAAGTGCTGCTGGGGCTGATGTGCCATATTGAGCTGTTTCTGTGTGATGATGTTGCACACAGCACTTTTCCGAAGGAGCCTCACCTCCTCTGGACATTTAACTTCATTAAAGGGGTGCTCGCCTTAAATCGGAGCAATAAACCCAGCAATGGACTGCTTCTTTCCTAACTGCCTCTTCTGTGCCTTGACAGGTAATGAAGTCCACAGTGTCCAACTAGCTGTTTCCCTGAAATAGTTCTGACTGAAAAATAAAGAAAAATTTTAAAAGAATGGGTTCTTTCATTTAGCATTCACTCTCATTTTTTTGTCCTTTGAGAAATATCTGTGTACACTTTTTACAGCCTGACTAATTTCTCACTGCTTATTTTGGTTTGGTTTGTTCTTTTTACCGTCTGTCCCACTCATACAGAATAACCTGATGAACGTGTTAGCCAGTGGGCTCACAGGAACCTGTCTGCGTATCACATCTGACAGACAGGCCGTTCCACAGCAAGCTGACCATTTGCCTCCTAACTTTCTTCCATGCTGATTATTAATCCCACTTACAGTTCTCTTCCTGTGTCT
Source organism: Kryptolebias brasiliensis (assembly GCA_028566095.1). Classification (NCBI taxonomy): domain Eukaryota; kingdom Metazoa; phylum Chordata; class Actinopteri; order Cyprinodontiformes; family Rivulidae; genus Kryptolebias; species Kryptolebias brasiliensis. Next base: position 6,391,597 of record JAOXNZ010000002.1, on the reverse strand, counting down.
CTCCATCACATATTAACCTTTCTCTTCTTCTCTCTCCCTCTCCCCCCTTCTCTGTCTTTCTCTGTCCCTTACCTTTTCACTACCCTATCTTTTGTCCTCCCTTGTTATCCTCCTCCCCCCTTGCAGCAAATTTATTCACGTGAAAGTTATTGACGATGAGGAGTATGAAAAAAACAAGAACTTCTTCCTGGAGCTGGCTGAGCCTCGTATGGTAGACATGAGTCTGCAGAAAGGTGCAGTACTGAAATTATTTCTTTTGTCTCTGTCTCTGATGCTCTCATTTGTATTACCTGGTTTCAGTCTTTTCATTTCCTTTAGAGCACTTTGGCTCCTCTTTGTTCCCCTTGATTTCCTAAACTTTTGTTTGTCTGCTTCTGCACCACCCTCATGTTACTGTTACTTTATGTCAAAGCAGAAAACTGCAGTAAAATCAGATCATTTTCATCATCATGACAGCCTCCCCAGACGCTGTCATCATCTGCATAAAAAGCTAACAAATAGACTAGAACTTGCTTTTATCACAAAGGAGCAAGCAGACATTTTTAGATAAAAATATGTTTTACCTAAATGCAGCGGCTCATTTCTATTTTTAACTTTAGATGTCTGTTTGGGTGTAAATACAAGAAATTACTTTTAAGATGAGATTATTACTTTAGTTGTTTTACTGAGAGAAACATAATTCACAAAACAGTTTTTAAAGTAATAGTTGTCACCAGTTATAAATGCTAACTTTATAGTTTATACTCTCTTATGTACCCTTCATAATATAGATTATATTTTTGGCACAGGACACAATGCACACTGTACATTTACATAATTCTGATTAAACATGCCTAAAAGCTTGTTTTGTTTGTTTGTTTTTTAGCAATAGGAATATAAGGATAAAAGTGGAAGATAAAAAAAATTAATCAGAGCAGGTTTTTATCATAAGTTTTGTTTTCTTGCTTGTACCTTGCCATTGGTAACATCTAATTAAAAGAAGCCAATAGGTGTTTCTTCACTTTTGTTATCTAATGCAGTGTTACCTAACCGCGTTTGTTGTTGGAGAGAAGAAGAAGCTCACAAGTTCTTACAAAATCTAAAGCAAATTTCTACAGCTCATTATGTTTAAATTGATTTCTTTTTTTTAATCCTTTTTGTGTTGGTGCAGAGTCTACACAAACACAGAAATGCAAAAAGAAATACACACACAACAATGCTGTCAAGTATCTATTTTTTATTTTTTTTGTTGTTGTTTGTTTTGTTTTTCATATCATGTTTTCATCCATCTATCCATTTGCTTTAACCTATCTGTGGTTGGGTCATGGAGTTAACGGGTCTTGAAGGGAAGCCCAGACATGCCTCTCCACAGTGACACTCTCCGGCTCCTCCTGTGGGATCGCAAGGTTTCCCAGGCCAGAGAGGATATATAATCCCGTCAGTAAGTTATGCCCCAGGGTCTCCTCCCAGTGGGATGTGCCCGGAAGACCTCCAAAGGGAAGCACCCAGGAAGCATCCTAATCAGATGCCTTTTGATGAGGAGGAGCAGCCTCCCACCACCCTACACCCTACAAAGGAAGCATAGTGTTATTTACAAGGTTTGAACAAAATGGCTACTATTGTCATCTCCCAACATAAAGTAATCTTAGTTTTAGTGGCATGAAAGGCGGCAGGTGATATGCGTTCCTTCAAGGAATTCTATATCTTTTGTTATGTGTATTACAACACATATAGTTTTAAAATTGAGGGGGGACATATCTCTTTTCACTGTGGGTCTGCCTCCCCTCCCCGCACCTGTGATTTTTGTTTACGTTTATTGCACAGACTGATTAAAATGTTGCTCACTTTACAGCTGGAAAGAGAACGGCCTTATTGTAAAAGTAATGAGAGCGCAGACACTGTTGACAATAATTTATATGACAAACGTCCACTTACTTTTGTAAATGCAGGATCTAATGAATGTTTGATTTAGTTAATAAATGTTTGAACTTTATATGATGAGCACTTAATGAAAAAGCTGTTTGCACAGCATCATATTTTATGAATGTGTCTTTGGTGATGAAATTACTGTTATTTCTTTTTAGAACGAACAGAAGGCGGTATTTTAAATTTGCATTGTTGCTGTAACAGGTGCCGCTTTATCACATTACCATGAATCATGTGATCGTTTCATGCTTTTCCTATATAATGTAGCAATTATCTTGTTGCTCAAAGCCACTGATCTGCAGCTGATTGGCTTTGTTTTTCTCCTTATTAAAGCCGGAGAAGAGAAGCAGAATTGATGAATATTACATGAGAGACTTTTCGTCATACTAAGCAGCCTCGCTCCATTTTCCTCACAGCTTTTTTTTTTCTTTTCCATCATCAGCTGGCTGCTCTGTAACAACAAGCACCTTAACTTGTGAGTGTGTAGCCATTATTTCTTTAAAGAGACGATCAAACAGGCAAAAGAAAATAGTTATCAGATCTCATTTCGGCACTCTGATCTGTCTGAGATTTATTTCTTGCAGTTACGTCAGCTCTTGCAGCTTTTCTTGATTTGTTCTTTCTCTGAGTTGTTGAGAGCAGGTTCTGGCAGGTGTGATGGAGTCCCAGGCTGGCAGCTCTGTCTCTGAACAATGTGTGAGTAATGAAAGCAATCAAGGCAGCAGTCACCCTGACCTGTCAGACTGAAGATGTTTACTGCCAGCTCCAGCATTGCCCTTCTCTAACTTCTACTGAAGTGGTCAATACCATTAGCACCTCTGGTCAGGTGGCCATTTGAGCTACTATACAACTGCAGCTGCAGCAGCAGCTAGTGGACATTTCACCATTCACACTGCAGAATTTTGTGGAGGTGAATTTGGTGCCAGACTTGTGAAATAAATGTGTTTACAGTATATACTGATGCAGGAGTGCAGGCGTTTTGATGTAATGAATTGTCATTTCACTCACCACTAATGTGAAATAGTTTCCTCTTAATTCCTTGTTAGGTCAATAATGTGCCAAAAACACTTTTTTTAAAAAGTTAAAAAGCCATCAAATGTTACCTTGAGAAGCAGTTGGATTCCTCTGACTGTGTGTGTGTGTGTTAACAAAATATCTCATGAATCACTGAATGAATTTTGATGAAACTTTCAGAAAGTAATCATTGGGTTTACATCTAGAACTGATTAACTTTTGGAGTCAGTTTTATTTAAGATGGCCGCCACAGCAAAGCTTTCTTAGTAAATACACAGATGGCTATAACTCTGGCAGTTTTACAGATATCGAGCTACAATTCTGTGCATTAGGGATTAGAGATTAAAGGAAGGACAGAGAATCGAAGAGGCTGCTGTAACGTGTCAGAAAAAATTAAAGGCCTAGCATTTATTAAAGGAAGGCATATTGAACTCAGGACAGGATTTGAAACCAATTTGCAATCAGCTTTTTTATTATAACAATTTTTATTGTGATGATATTTAAGATTAAGGCTG
>JAOXNZ010000002.1:6327291-6337703 GCA_028566095.1 Kryptolebias brasiliensis | reverse complement strand
CTCCACCCAGAAAGGCCCCAGGCCGGGTTTCAAACCTGCAACCTTCTTGCTGGGAGGCGACAGCTCTAACCACTACTGTTCCAATATTTTTGGAGGGGACTGTAGTTGGAACAGCTGAAATAAGTTGGTACATGCCCGATCTGGGAACTCATTGAGTGTGGGGAAATTCAAATGATGTGCGTCTCTCCAGGCAGAATTTATTGGCAAAAGTTTTATTCTGAGGCAATTTTTTCACTAAAGCGGTCCCTTCCAAATCAAAATACCTGACATATGATGAGACACTTTGACATGCAAGATCATTTCCAAATTTAGAGAAATATGAGAAGTAGTCAGCGAGGTACACTTTTACTGCATTTGATGCTTTCTGGTTACACAAGGTAAGACACAAGATGTCAAACAGAATAAAAAAAAGAATTGTTTTAATGAAATGTTCGCTCATAATTAACATATTTTTAACATGAAGGACATAATAAACATTTCAATAAAATGTGTTGATTTAGGTTACAGCTGATGTATACATCTGACCAATTAGGAAAGCAATGCTGGATACAATTAAATAAAATTACTTTAAATTAACACATTGTGTCCAGTTTTCATTTTTAAATGCCTACTTGATCTGCAGTCAGTCAGCCTCATGTATTATGAATGAATTTACAGCGTATTTGTCAATTATCTGTGAATAGCATAAACTACTTATGGATATTATAGATTGATTATAGTTTAGTACACAAGCAAAACAAAAATGCCATGAAAAAAATCTTTTTTTTTAAAGTGTTTTGTTTTTGTTTGGTTGTGGCAAAAGCTAAAAGTGACTCAACTGTACCTGGTTACGTATATATTTTAGATCTTTTAATTTCTTTCTTCTAAACATGCAAGCCACATTTCAGAAAAGTTAACCAGGGAGAATACGTTTTGTATTTGGGGTAGTAGAGTAGGTCAGGGTTTAAAATGTCCTTGTGTTGAGGAGCAGATGCCAGCTCGAGGCTGACCCGTAAAGTGTTTAAATGTGTCTAAGTCTAACATTTTATTTCAAGGTTCATAGTTAATTGAAAGAAATTGGGATGGCTTTATGTCTTCTTGTCTCCTCAGTCCTGGAGATCGATTTTTCAGAGCTCACACTGGAGGAGATCATCGGGATCGGGGGGTTTGGAAAAGTCTACCGTGCAGTGTGGCAGGGCACAGAGGTGGCAGTGAAGGCAGCACGGGGGGATCCCGATGAGGACGTGGCACAGACTTTGGAGAGCGTGCGACAGGAGGCCAAGCTTTTCGCCATGCTCAACCATCCCAACATCATGGCTCTGCTGGGGGTGTGCCTCCAGGAGCCCAACCTGTGCCTGATCATGGAGTACGCTCGGGGAGGCCCTCTGAACCGGGCCCTTGCTGGGAAACGCATCCCCCCGTGTACGTTGGTGGACTGGGCTGTGCAGATCGCCCGAGGCATGCACTACCTCCACAGCCAGGCCATCGTCCCCATCATTCACCGAGATCTTAAGTCCAGCAACAGTAAGAGTCTCTCAGTTTGCTTGATACTGAAATCATATTTGTAAAAAGTTAGACAAAAGTAAAGGAAAAAAAAAGTGTTTCTTACCCATAGGGGACGGCAGTAGCTCAGGAGGTTGGGGTTCGTCCTGTAACCGGAGGGTTGCCGGTTTGAACCCCCGCTCCGTCCGTCTCAGCCGTTGTGTCCTTGGGCAAGACACTTCACCTGCCTTGCCTACTGGTGGTGGTCAGAGGGTTCGGTGGCACCGGTGTGATGGCAGCCTCACTTCTGTCAGTCTGCCAGTGTGTGAGTGTGTGAATGGGTGAATGACTGAATGTAGTGTAAAGCACTTTGGGGTCCTTGGATTAGATAAAGTGCAAGCCATTTACCTTTTACCATAGGTGTTTGACCAGCAGCATCTTTTTTGAATAATTATCTCTATTTTTATGATTATAGATTTGAGTTTAAAGACATACATAAACTACAACCAATTCTGACCACAGGTTTGGAAGATATATATATTTAAAAAAAAATTTTAGTAATAACTTGACCTACACAAGTCCTGACTTTTTTTCTGCTAACAATCAGCAGCCTCATACCAACTCACCTGCCACTGACCAACAGGTGGCACAGAGTCATGTCATGGTTAAAAGCACTGACAACAAGTTCACTTTGTGCTTTTCAAATTCTTTTATTAGCGCTTGTTATTTAGTATGTAGTTTAGAATTAAAAGTAAGAGGGAAAAGAGTTTGCATGTTTGTCTGTGGAGCTGTTGTAATCTTGCATTGTGCCCAACTGGATCTCTTAAATCCCAAGCCTATTACTGAGGATTTGCTCCATGCTCTGCCTGTCTCCTTACTGGAAGATGTGAGTGCATAAAGCGAGACTCTTGGCTTCCATTGGCTATCTCAGCAGTAATCATCTCAGGACCTTCACTTCCCGTAGGCTGATCATGTGTGCGCTAAAAGCACTAAATTAAATCACTAAAGTCACTCTGACTAGATGTCATACTAGACTCTCTTCACAGTACAGGGTGGAGAAAACAGCGTGTCAGAATAAATTTTTTTAGTCTTGTCAGCTTTAAAATATTTAAAATTTAAAAAGAGGTAGTACATTACATCTTGCAAAGCACTTTTGCTTTGTGTTTCTAATTTACACATTCATACTTTTTGCTGTGTTAAGATGGATTTATACGCTGCCAGAAATGAGGAAATCTGCTCTCTATGACGTAGCAGAGAGTCGTTCTTTTCCGCAAAGACATTTTATAGTCCGAGAGAAACCACACTGCCAATCTCCAGGAAATCAGAAATCAGTTTGATTTGTGTTGTTACAACACTATTGCAATCACAAAGATGGAAGTTTTTCCAATTGATGGAGAAGGAGAACATAATCTTATGTCAGGAAGCCGACCTTTGTTTTGATGACCGTTAAATCCAGCCGTTCAGCAGCACCTAAATGCAGGATCCTGGCCTCTGCTCAGGAGAAATTAGCTGTCACACTGTGAATACTGGACCCAGAAGCTAATGTTAGCTCCCAGCTGCTAATACCCCCAGCATGAACATAATAACCACAATAACCACTCGCTCTTCACATTTCTGTCCAGTCACTTAATAGTTGATGCACACCCTTGGGAGAAAAAAGTTCTGCCCAGACTTTGTATCAAGAACGGGCTCTTGGCGCTCCTAGTAGAACAAAATGACATGAATTTGTTTCTGCAACTGTTAGAGAGGACAGAGTTCTTCACTTCTCGTATACCAGAACAGGATCTCAAGGTGCAGTCATAGAGAGGAGGGTGTCTGGTTTGGGAACCTCAGTGTCTCGTCTCTGCTTTTTGTAGTTGATGCGGTTCTGTTGGCGTCTTTAGGCCATGACCTTCAGCGTGCACTGAGTGTGAAGTGGCTGGGATTCTGTAATCAGCTCTTCCCTTTATATTACCTGTCCTGTGTTTTCGTTAGTGGAACACTGTGCATTTCTATATGCCATCACGGTCCTCCTTGTGTTCTCTCCGACTCCTTGCATTCTCAGTATTTTTTGTAATTAGAGTTTAGCTGTCTCGTCAGCACTTTTTGCTAATAAAATCCCTTAAGATCCTTGTGTCCTGCCTCCATTCTAGGTTCAAACCTCTACCGATTGTGATACAATACATTCAAACTTGTGCACCAAAGTTTTGTTTTTAAAAATAACTGAAATTGTACGTTGTATAGTCATTCCAGTCTTGAAAACGAATGGTTCAAATAAATCATTAAAAGTCCCTAATTAATCTAACATCCATGCCCATTATGAGTGGATGAAAACTTCTGACCCAATTTTTAATTTTTTTTTACCAGCAGCTTTTTTTTGCCCACATCTTTTGAGGCAAACTCAACATGTGTTGACGTCAAACACTTAACTGCTTCTTCCAAGCAAGACCTAGAAGAAGCAGATGAGAAAATGACAAACACTTAATTGCTTAGTTGAATTATAAATGACAGTTTTATTTTCTCTCTAAACATTTATTATTTCATGATACAAAGAGAGAAAAAAGAATAAGGAGAGTCTTGGTCAAGAGCAACTGTCAGCTGCTGACTGGAAGCTGAGCACCTCAAATGATCAGATCCAAGAATCACCCCTGATTTCCCTCTTGGACCTGTTTCCTCCGTGACCTGACCACAGATAAGCTGTAGAAGATGGATGGATGCCCCTTTTTATATACAGTATAAAGTCTGTGCAATGTTTTTAGGCAGGTGGTGGGCAAAATACTGTAAATTAAAAAGGCTTTTGCAAATATAAGTTGTTTATTTTTCTTCATCCAATTTCTTTTTACCCACTTTTCCATGCAGGGTTACTGGGGAGTTGCAAGTCCGTCACAGGGTATAAGTTCCTTTATATCTATCATAATAGGCTATAAACAATTCACATTTTAATCAAAGATCAAAGTCCAGCCACTTTATATCACCTCGCCCTTGCCATCACCGCTGTTGTCCACGTAAAACAGACTCTTCTGCTGCCCATTCTCCACCAGAGCTTTCCTTTTCATCACCTGGTCTACCAGAGCCTTCCTCTGCTCATTCAAGCTGTCTTCTGAGCTCCACACAGTCTCTGCTCCTGACCTCTACACCACCATCACCCAAGTCTCAACCACAGATAGACCCTACGTCCCAAAGCAATGACACCACACCTGAACCCACCAACTGCGCTGATATTGACGCCTCTCACGTCTCTGAGAGGGTCCAGCAGAACGCCTCTCTTGTCTCGAAGAGAGTCGATGCTTTGCTGTTGCTTTCAGGCTCTGAAATGGTCCAGGAGGATGCCTCTCAGCTCCTTGTCTCTGAGAGGGTCAAGGAGCATGCCCTTCTGCTCCCAGTCCCGAGCGTTCCTAGTCTCCAATCCCTGAGAGGCTTCTGTTGGACACCTCTCCACCTAACCTAGCATCCACTGTCCAGGTCTTCGCTGCCACTCATGTTCCTGTTCCTAAGTCTGAGAGGGTCTAGAACGACACCTATCCAATGTCTGATCCCGAGTCTGACTCTGAGCTTAATATCTGACTGAGCTCAGACTAAAATTTGTTGTAATAGATGTCTGTTAGGAAAATATGGAACAATAAGATCTTTAATATAAAATACAGCTTTGGTTGTTGAGAGCTTTGGATGTTAGAAGTAAGATTTTAAATCCTGTTCTGAATTTGACAGGAAGCCAATGAAGAGAAGCTCAAACTGGAGACATCTGATCTCTCCTCCTGTCATCAGAACTCAGTAGCATTGTGGATCAACTAAAGCATTTTTAAATAGTTTGTTAGACACCCAGATAATAAAGAATTACAATGGTGTAGCCTAGATGTGACAAATGCATGGACCAGTTTTACTGCATCATTTTGGGAAATGTTTCTAATTTTAGTGAAATGGACACGTGGAAGAAAGCAGTCCTGGTAACATTTTTAATGAGGGGGTTAAAAGACATATTTTGATCAAAAAATAACACAGAGGTTCTTTACATTAGAACTGGAGGCCAAATTAATGCCATCCAAAGAAAATGAAAGAATACAAAGTTTGTTCCTAAAATGCTCAGGTCCAAAAACTACAACCTGTCTTGTCTGAGTTTAAAAATAGAAAAATAAGAGTCATTTGGGTCTTTATGTCTTTAAAACATGCTTGTAACCTAAGTAACTGATTGGGTTAAACAGATTTCATTGTTAAATAGAGCTGAATATCATCAACATAACAATGAATGTATCCCATGCTGTCTACTAACTTTACCTAATGGAAACTCATATAAATTAAAAAGTATTGGTCCAAGCCCTGAACCCTGAGGAACTCCATGACTAACTTTGGTGTATGAAAAAAATATTCATTATTAATGTTTACAAAGTGGAATAAATCAGATAAATATATTTTAAACCATTTTAGAGCTGTTCCTGTAATCCCAATATCACGTTCAAGCCTCTGTAAAAGAATATTGTGATCAATTGTATCAAATGCAGCACTGAGATGTAATAGGACAAATATGGACATAAGTCCACTGTGTCAGGACAGGACAATGTCATTAGTAAACTCTAAACCCTGACTGAAACTTCTGAAACAGAGTATATCTGTCCAGGTGTTCACACAATTGATTTGCAACTTTTTTCTCAAGAATTTATTAGATGAATGGCAAATTAGATATACAGTGGGTACGGAAAGTATTCAGACCCCTTTACATTTTTCACTCTTTGTTTCACTGCAGCCTTTTGATAAAATAAAATAAAAATCATTTTATTTCTCCTTAATGTACACTCAGCATCCCATCTTGACATAAAAAAACAGAAATGTAGAAAGTTTTGCAAATTTATTAACAAAGAAAAACTGAAATATCACATGGTCATAAGTTCAAACCCTTTGCTGTGACACTCATATTTAACTCACATGCTGTCCATTTCCTTCTGATCCTCCTTGAGATGGTTCTACTCCTTCATTGGAGTCCAGTTGTGTAAACTGATTGGACTTGATTAGGAAAGGCACACACCTGTCTATATAAGACCTCACAGCTCACAGTGCATGTCAGAGCAAATGAGAATCATGAGGTCAAAGGAACTGCCCAAGGAGCTCAGAGACAGCATTGTGGCAAGGCACAGATCTGGTCAAGGTTACAGAAGAATTTCTGCAGCACTCAAGGTTCCTAAGAGCACAGTGGCCTCCATAATCCTTAAATGGAAGAAGTTTGGGACGACCAGAACTCTTTCTAGACCTGGCAGTCCAGCAAAACTGAGCAATAGTGGGAGAAGAGCCTTGGTGAGAGAGGTAAAGAAGAACCCAAAGATCACTGTGGCTGAGCTCCAGAGATGCAGTAGGGAGATGGGAGAAAGTTCCACAAAGTCAACTATCACTGCAGCCCTCCACCTGTCGGGGCTTTATGGCAGAGTGGCCCGACGGAGGCTTCTCCTCAGTGCAAGACATATGAAAGCCTGCATAGAGTTTGCCAAAAAACACATGAAGGACTCACAGACTATGAAAAATAAGATTCTCTGGTCTGATGAGACGAAGATTTAACTTTTTGGCGTTGATTCTTAGCGGGATGTGTGGAGAAAACCAGGCACTGCTCATCACCTGCCCAATACAATCCCAACAGTGAAACATGGTGGTGGCAGCCTTATGCTATGGGGGTGTTTTTCAGCTGGACAGGACGACTGGTTGCAATTGAAGGAAAGATGAATGCGGCCAAGTACAGAGATATCCCGAAAAAAACCTCTTCCAGAGTGCTCTGGACCTCAGACTGGGCCAAAGGTTCACCTTCCAACAAGACAATGACCCTAAGCACACAGCTAAAATAACAAAGGAGTGGCTTTGGAACAACTCTGTGACCATTCTTGACTGGCCTAGCCAGAGCCCTGACCTAAACCCAATTGAGCATCTCTGGAGAGACCTGAAAATGGCTGTCCACCGATGTTCACCATCCAACCTGACGGAACTGGAGAGGATCTGCAAGGAGGAATGGTAGAGGATCCCCAAACCCAGGTGTGAAAAACTTGTTGCATCATTCCCAAGAATGGCTGTACTAGCTCAAAAGGGTGCTTCTACTCAATACTGAGCAAAGGGTCTGAATACTTATGACCATGTGATATTTCAGTTTTTCTTTTTTAATAAATTTGCAAAACTTTCTACATTTCTGTATTTTTATGTGAAGATGGGGTGCTGAGTGTACATTAAGGAGAAATAAAATGAACTTTTTGATGTTATCAAAAGGCTGCAATGAAACAAAGAGTGAAAAATGTAAAGGGGTCTGAATACTTTCCGTACCCACTGTATATATTCAGCTGAAATTTGTGTGGGAGTAGCTGAGAGTTGGTCTGTATCGTACCCTCTAAGCACTAACACATCTTGTGAAATCTCACAATATCACATGAGATTGAAGATAAGGTCATTTATGAGGTATGACCAAAGTGGCTACAGCTCCATTTCTCAGCATTAGATGATTTTGGTTTAAAACTCTGGCATGAAAGGTAACGGGCGATGTGCTACTTTTTTCAAGGAATGCTAGGCCTTTAATTGTGGGGGAATTGCTTAAGCAGCATTAGAGCCACATAAACTGCAGATGAAGAGGTGCTTGATGTGCACCACAGCTTGGTGAACTCTCTCACTCCATTTTAAGACAGATGGTCTGGCGGTGTGAAGCTGAGAGAGAGCATGTGGTTAGGAGGAGCTCTGCTTTGCCTGAGTATGTTAGCTGTCTTTTAGGCCTATTTGTGCAAATGGCTCTGTTGTAAGAAGATATATCAAACTATATTATTAGTGTTTTGTATAAGAAGTTTGGCTGTAAAAACACAAAGTGAATAGATTAGCACTGATCAAAGAGGTTTTTCATCTCTGCCTTGCTTTGTTGTTGTAGCTCACAGTTTCCTGGTTTCTCTCTTTCTTCTTTCTTTTTTCTCTTCTCTGCTTTTATCCTTTGAATCCTTTCACCATGAACTCCCATCAACCATGCCTTGTTTTTTTTCATCCCTTGTTTGGCTTTTATTTGTGTTTCATCATACATTGTGCTTAATCATGGAACTGCTACCTCTCCCAACGTTTCGAATTCTGACAATGATTGCCTGAAACCTTTCACCTAAATCACCAACTTCCCACCAATCTGCATGAACCCCGTCCCTCTGAAACCCTTCATCCTCCCTCCCATTCTCCGACTCAAATTCCCTCCATTTTTACCATCGCTCATTGCTCTAGTCCTAATCCTTGAGAAGGTTGAGATGGAAGACCTCAGCAACAAGACTCTGAAGATAACAGACTTTGGCCTGGCACGGGAGTGGCACCGCACCACCAAGATGAGCGCAGCTGGGACGTACGCCTGGATGGCTCCGGAAGTTATCCGCTCATCCACATTTTCCAAGGGTAGCGACGTCTGGAGGTGGGCAGGGATGGGAGGTTCTGTGGGAAACAAAGTGCGAATGAAATAGATCTGTCTACAGATTACACCACCCAACCCCACCCACAACGGACTACCTATTATTATAAAACTGTAAGAGCTGGTTTTAAATCAGGGTAGAGCTGCAGCCTGGCAAAACTCAGTCGTCTTGATTTTAATATCTCCAGAGTGGGGCCAATAAAATAGATTATCTGACACACTCTCAACAATAAAAAGTCAATCAAGCCCTGTGTTAAGTGCTAGTAGAGGTTTATGAACATATGTATGTTTGAATTTAGGACATAATATTTTTCTGCTCAGTTATTACCCTGTTCAACAGTTCTTAAATTTATATGGGGTACTATATTTTTTCACAACAGTAAACTACATCAAATATTTACTTGTGATGAAGGGGTGAGAGCAGACAGACCATTGTTCCCATTGTCCTAGGATGGGGCCTAGTGCATTTTTAGAAACAGGGTCAAAATCCTGCAGACATTTGCCCACAGTTTCCTCCTCCTCGGGTGGATAGAAATATGTAGAAACTATGGGTCTGTTAATCATTTGTATCTTTAGTTCAACAGCTGTTGTCACAGGAGCAAATGGCATACCATTTAGGCATTTACTACTGCTGGAGCTCACATAGTTTGCATGATTATTGGTCATTCAAAATGCGGCGCTGCAGCAACATGCAACATTGCACAATCATGTGACCGCGTGACATGAATATGGACAGAAAACAAAGACAGAAAGAAATCAATGAAACCAGCAAGCAGAATAAAAGATCAGCAATTTCTGTAGTGATAACTCATTCTGAGAACTGGGTTCAAAAGCATTAAACAGATACATAACTAGGGTAGCTATAAATATGCACTTTATGTTAAAAAAGGAGTCATAACAGATTATCTTGTGTGTCCTTATTTAAAAGATTTGAACTTCACTCTACATTGTCTGAGACAATGTAGAGACAATGTAGACAATTATTTTGTGAAACATGCCTAGAATCATAATTTGAAGTTATATTTGTGCCCCATAGTTGGGCGTGCAGTGAGACTGATGTATGCCTGTACACAGATGTGCACAAATTCATTTGTACTTGTTCGTTAAAGAAAGAAAATCTCTCAAAGTTACCTGAAATAACTTGAAACTGACAAAATTGTCTTTCTAAGCTCCTGAGACAACTCTGTCTTTAGCTTTTTGTGCTCCATGTTCAGTGTGGTACACACCATGATACCAAACAGCACTGTGACTACTTTTCACCATTTAAATAGTCAGACTGACTACAGACTGATTACAGGACTGAAGACACCTGTGATGCTGATTACAGGACACACCTTAGCTTAACATGTCCCTGTGGGCAAATTAAAATTTAAAATTCTCTCATTTTAATAGTTTAAACGGAGTAATTACTTCATATGTTGGCACATATTTTTCATGATCCATCAATCAATGACACCTTTACCATAAAATTACGAAAATTATTTAACCATAACTCATTTGGTGATTTGTTGATATGTAAATTTATAAATGCATCCCTTTTACTCCCTGAGCTCCTTCCTCTTCAGATGCAGAGACTCTGATG
>JAOXNZ010000002.1:6310266-6320889 GCA_028566095.1 Kryptolebias brasiliensis | reverse complement strand
TCTGTTGGCCCTGAAACAACTTTTTTGAGATGTGTTGCTGCCATCAAATTCAAAAGTACCTTTAAAGAAGAATTGTACAATCTCTAAATTAACATTTAATATGTTTACTATGTTTCATTGTGAAAAAACTATTGGTTTATGAGAATTGCAAATGATTGCATTCTGTTTTTATCTTTACATTTAAGCAACCTCAAAGCCTTTTATAACTGGGGTTGCATTTTTTTCTCTTGTGACCCATTAAATTTAGTTTTGTTTCTGTTTTAATTTGACAATGTTTTGTTTTACAGTCACTCCAGGGGAGGGGTGCATTGAGATTGAGAGAAAGGGGTCCAGGAAGAAGGGCCGCTCCCGTGGATGTGCTGTTTACAGGGAGCACAGCGCAGATGCCAGGTGAAAGAGTTCATAGAAAAATAAGAATCCATACATTAGTCAGTTTAATGAGATCATTTGTGTTGAAACAGAAGATATTTTCAGTGAATGCTTTGGTTTTGTAGGTCAGATCAAACATTATGGCTGCTAAATTTCTCTTCGCTAACAGTGTGAAGCCTCCCCATGAGGGCAGCAGACAGCGGTCCTGCAGCGCACCAAACCTTCGCAGATCCCCGAGACACAGTCCAGCAGTGCCTGGGGTACCAAGTCTTTTGGAGACGGGTATGAACAGCTCAGCAGATATGTTCTTGTTTAGCTTCTGCCCATAATTACACAAAGCAGCTGAAGCTGAAAGGTGGTGAAACTGATAGAGGTACATCACTCTCGTGTTGCTCCAGTTATTGACTGGAACCTTACAGATGTGCACAGGGAATTTACAATGAATCCAAAGTTAGCTGATGTTTTTACAGAAATTCTGATGACGCACAAGAACGTGTTCAATCTGACTGTTAGCAAAATATCTCATGAGCCAACGCAGCCAACTGACCTTAGCCAACACAGAAATGATTATAGCTCAGTCAGTTTTACAGATATTGAGCTAAAATTTGGTGGGTGGTAGCTGAGAGTCATTCACAACACATACTCTGAGTGTGACATCTCACAATATTGCAGGAGATTGTGCAAAACATTACTTTTAAGGTTTTACCAAAATGACTGAAACTCCATCATTTCCCAACAGATGATTTTTGTCTATAACTGGTATAAAAGGCAGCGAGTAATATGCACTCCTTCAAGAAGAACTAGGTCTTTAATATATGAATGAGACTTGTAGAAGCTTTAAAGGACAACCCAACTAAAGTAAAATCATTGCACTGTTTTTATTTATTTATTTAGAAAATGAAGACTGCTGCTTCACCTCTGAGTCGGGAGAAAATCCTGCTCCGTCCTACCTTTGTCTTCCCTTCCCGAAGGAGGCCGTTGCAGCTTCTGCCCCTGACGGTGATGGAGAGGAGTACTGTCTCAGCAGCCAGGGGCCTGGAGCACCACCTTGCAGGAAGAGCCCAGGTGGGGGCCGTCGTTCGGAGCTGGTTCTGCTGGGTTGTGGGGCTCTGCTGGCAGCAGTCGGATTGGGCTGCAACCTGCTGACGTTGGCCCGGCCTGAAGAGACTATCAAACCCCGTTGGGAGGGCTTCTTTCACAGAACAGGCGGCCCCCCAACTCGCAGACTGTTCCGGCGGGAAAGCCCACTAAAGTCTTCAGCTCCCCCACTACCTGGCGGAGGTTTACCGCCCTCATATACGCTCTTGTCTTTATCCTCTGTGTCTGACTGTAACTCCACCCACTCACTGCTGCGCTCAGACAGCGAGGAGCTGCTGGTGTACCACCCTGACTCGCCCCCGTCCCGGCCCCCTCTTTTACAGGCAAGTCAAGGCCCGATTAACTCACTGGTCAACACTCGTGTCGAGAGCTTCAAGCGTAATCCCCGCCAGTCTCTCACACCAACCCATGTTCCCTGTGCCCCGACTTCCTGTCGCAGCCTCCGTCGAACACCATCAGATGGAGCCATCAGGAAGAACTGTCTCTCCAACGTTCTAGATCCGCTGCCAGAACAAAAAGCTTTGCACAACACAGGTAATGTACTGACAGCAAGTTCAACATATAATGTTGACAAACTAATTCATACTATTTCTTCTTAAATCTGTTTTTTTTTTTTAGTTTAATAAACACAAATACAAGAAAGTCATATAATATCTACTTGATTGCTGCTTGCAATAATTTTGGTCTCACAATCAACCTGAAGAAAACTAAGATCATGGCACAAGATACATCTGCAGTACCTTCCACCGCTATCACTCACTGCCAAGACTCCAACCTTACCATAAGATCCTAGATGGCTGTTATAGTGCCTGTGTTGTTAGCACACTCATAGATGGCAGTGAAGCATGGCCTACAGACAGGAGTCAGGAAAACAGGCTTACGGTAACTCATTACACCTAAGATGCCTCCACTACATCCTCAGCATTTCCTGGAAAAACATGGTGACAATCACAGACGTACTATCTCATTCCAGCCTTCATGTACGCCCTCCTCACACAATGCAGAGCCATGTTCACTGAATGGAGGCTGGGGGCATCCCAAAACATGAGTTATATGGGATCTGAGAATATATGGCAGAAGACAGCAAGCATTGGAGGTTGAGGAGAAACTGAAGTCCAGTGCAGCTGGAAAGCAGACCAACACACAGACATCCTGAAGGTAGCTGTGGCTGTGATGGCTACATAGACCTATTTGAGAGATGTTTTTCTTTTTCATGTTTAGTCATGACCAACAAAGAGCTTATGACTACTACAGAGGTATATTCAATATGTATTTTCTGCAAGTTTCATTAAAACATTTCATTTTCATTAAAATCAGTCCAGTCCAACAGAGTTGACTTTTCAAATGTTTAAACATAGATCTTGTGCAAGCACTCAGAATATGTGGGGGTCAGTCCCAGCTTTTACCACACCAAATTCTTGGTCAACATCTGTACAGTCGACTGGGTTACAACCATCTTTGTGTTTTAAAGGTCAGTAAGCTGTGGAAGCCATCTTGAATCAGGTTGTATTAAGTTTTCGCTCTTTTAAGGTCGTTTTTATTACTAATCCAAAAACCATATGACACAGGGGTTACATTGACAATCAAATTTTCTTTTCCTCTAAATAAACACAAACACTGCAGCAGATAGATTTCTAATTGTGTTTGTGTTTGTGTGGGGGAGGGAGTGTATTACTAAGAAAAAAAACAATAGTAGGTTTCTAAAAAACTGTGAAAAAGGATTACCAACATTTGTAAAATTTGCCTTCCAGGCCCCTAATAGTAAAACAGATTTTCTTGATAAGCATAAAATACATAATGTCTCTGATCCCGTAAGAAAGGGAGGGCGGGATAACTTCTCTCAACTTAAGTAAAACTGCCTGACAAGCCAGTACTGAGGTAAAGCCAACATGTCCAACTTCGCTCGGGGCAAATTCAAATCTTGATCAAGGCCAAAAAAATGAAGGATTTGGCTCAATTAGACAGTTAAAAGTTTCTGAAATTGTCTAAAGGACTGGGAACCAAAACTTAGATAAAGAGGGACAAGACGTTTCTCCATATGTCTTGTCCCTCTTTATCTGAGTTTCGGTCAAGACAGGTACACATGGAGAAGAGAGGCTGGTGCCTTCATATATTTATCACATGTGGGATCTACATTAGGGCACATTCAGGAAATACAGTATGCATGTCATGAACTACTTTAAACTGCAACAACACATAGAAATGGAGTGAATTTGACTCAGGAAAGAATCCCCAACAAATTCTCTAAAAGTATAGTTTAAGTCCTGCTGTCAAGCTGTTCTTACCGCAGCTACTGAGGGACAATGAAGATGTTCACTGTTCCAAGCATATGAAGTAATTAAATAGTCAAGAGCTTTAAAGAACTTTTATTTGTATTTGAGTAAAACTAAACTAAAAGAAAAAGATGAATTTTGTAAGCAGATTCATTTTAATTGAGTTAATTCTTCCTATAAGGTACAAACAGGGAGAATTTAACAGCAGAAGACTCAAAAAGTTTCATTTTAACAAATTCTTGAAGTCCCTTGTGACAAACTCTAAGATAATGTAAATAGTCTTTCACCACCTTCAATGGAAAAATAGTTTAACTTAAATTAAGAGCTTGCTTAGTGATTGGGAAAAGGTCACTTTTGTCCAAATAAAGTTTATATCCGGAAAACTGACTGACACCCTCCACTATAGAAAGGGCTTCTGGTAATGACAAATAAAAGTAACTCATCAGTATATAAAGAAACCTTATGCTCTGTCCCACCTTTCCATATCTCTTGTATTTGTTTATTACTACAGATGGCTGTCGCTAGCAGCTCTATAGCAATAGGGAATAGAAGTGGGCTTAAAAGACAGCCCTGTTGGGTTCCTTGATGGAGTCTGAAATACTCAGAAGCTGAAGGATAACCATCGAGTTTAATCCAGAAGGTGAAGGTGGGAGCAAAACCAAATGCATCCATAGAAACCAAGCTTTCTAATTTTATTTTATTTGGAGCATATAAAATGTTAAATAACCATCAAATATTAAAAAATAAGAGACTTTTTTAATAAGTCCAGCTTGATCTGAACATATCACTGAGAGCAGTACATTTTCTAGTCAATGGGTGAAGTCTAAAAGTAGCACATTCGACAGGATCTTTATCTTTTCTAAGTAACAGGGAAATACAGGCCTGATTGAATGAGGAAGGCAGTATACGTGAGTCCAGTGAGTCAGAGAACACTTGACATAAAAAAGGAGTAAATTCTGTACAAAAAATTCTGATGGGAACCCATCAGGGCAAGGAACCTTTCCTTACTGGATTGATGTCATTGCAGCTGAAACGTCCCCCTGAGCAATAGGAGCCTCAAGATCAGCCTTCAGATCATGAGAAATAGATGGCAGTTTTGGCAATAATCTGTTTTGGGCTAAAACTTTGCAGCTGATTAGCCAGAAGTTTCAACTTGGCAAGAGGAAACTGTCTGGAGTCCTAGCTTTTCCTTTACAATAGAGGAGAAAGTAAGTTAGCATACGGCTGATCTAATTTTATTATTTGATTAGCAATTTCAATTTGCTTTTGTTTAGAATATTTATTTTGATATGATGATAATGACATAATTTAACCTCTTAAGTATGCGTTTCTACTGCTTCCCAGATGGTTTTACTGAATAACTCTGGTGTTCTGTTAATACTAAAAAATATTTAAATTTGTGAAGCAATATATGTGTAAAAATTCCCATTCTTATCAACAACGGCTCTAACCTGCCTTCTCGCCCGTACAAAATCTGAGCAAGGCAGTGAGAGTACAACAAGGGCATGATGTTATGATATTACCTTCATAATATTATAATACAGTTGACTCAAAAAGGTAATCACTTGTAGATGTAGATCTAATGGTATTTTGCTAACAGACAGACACAAACACACACACACACAGGCAAAAACATTGCCTCCAGCAGTGGGCCATAAAAAGATGTAATATAATCAGTTTTTTTATTATCTTATTGGTTCTTTTTCCTTTTTATTCTTGTTTTTTTTCAGCAGCTGTCTTCAGAACTCTAAAAGAAGATGGTTCTGAGGTTCCCCGGCTCCCCGACCCGAATGTGGTCTTTCCCCCAACACCTCGTCATCGCTGTGCTCCAGAGCGCCCCAAAACCTTGGACTTTCTGGCTCGGCCTCGGCCTTCACCGCGAGCTCGCAGCGACGTCTTCTGGGCCGAAGGCAAGCCCAGGGGAAATGGACCGGGCCTGGGGAATGGTGAGTCCCCCATCCACTCTTCCAGCACAGAGACTCCACCCACCGTAGAGTTTGGGAGAGACCCGGCAGTGCTGCCCACCCCCATGGAGGCCCCAACGCCCTTCTCCCCCCGCAGGAGGGCAAACCTATTGGATCAGTTGGACGAGGGACAGTGTCAGGATGGGACAGTCCCACTCTGCAGAACACGGACCAGCATTCACAAAGACTCATCTTATAAAGCAGGATTCTGGTCCTGATTGGGCCCGACAGTGGAACCAATTCGTGGACAGAACCTTTTCTGCTTTTAGGCTGTGGACTGTCAGGACTGTTAAAGTCACACTGTTAAAATTTCTCTTGTCTAATTGTTGTCCTGAACTGTAACTCTTTAAGATGAGTTTCTGATTTGGCATCAAAATCAGAACTAAAGGCCTAGCATTGCTTAAAGGAATGCATATTGCCCACCACCTTTCATGCCAGAGTTTTAGACCAAGATCGTTTTATGATAAGAAGGACTACAATTATAGCCATTTTGGTCAAATCTTGAAAATAAAGTTTTGTGCAATCTAATGCTATATTGTGAGGTCTCACATGATCTGTTAGGGCTCAGAGTATGGGCTGTGAATACCACACCAAATTTTTGTAAAACGTATTGGTGTGGTAGGGGCTGAGACTTGTTCCCAAAACATACTCTAAACACAACACAATGTGTAAAATATTTACTTAATACTTTGACAATAACTGTTGGCATCAATCCTGTGTGTCTGTTAGTGTCTGCCATCTTATCAACCAGTGAATGGATCCTAATGAAACTTTCAGAAACTTTCCTAGTCATTTACAACTTTTGAAGTTACCCAAATTTAATATGGTCTAATCACCATTAGAGAACACAAAAATGGCTGTTAATCTGTGCATTTTACAGATTTCAGGCTAAATTTAAATATGCTGGTTTGCACAAGATGACGTATAACGTCATTTACGAGGTTTGACCAAAGCTGGTACAACTCTGTCATTTTTCATCATAAATAGTGTAAAACTCTGCAATGAAAGGCAGTGGGTGATGTACATTCATTCAAGGAATGTTAGGCCTTTAATTTATGTTTATTGTGTTTATTATTTATTTGATTCTTTTTTACACTTGGCCTCTAAGAATTTTTTCAGGTTTTCAATCTTTGCACAAAATATTCAGTCATTTGTTAAAGTGCACCTTCTTCACTTCATATAAATTTTTTTTTTTTACCTCTTCAGGGTTTCTGAATTTCACCAAACAAATGGTGTCAGTCTGTCAGGGTAACCAGAGAATCAGTAATACGTATGCACACACGTATTACACTCAACAATATACAGACATGCAGCAGGTTTGTTTGTTGTGAGAATCCAGGAAAACACCTCTGCTCTGTTGTTTTATTGGTGTCCCATTTTTTTGTGTCCCCATCTCAGCTGAAAAATTATTATATAATAAATTAAAGTCCTAGCATTCCTTGAAGGATTTCATATCACCTGCTGCCTTTCGTCCCAGAGTTTCCCACTAAGATCACCTTATGATGAAAAATGACAGAGCCGTAGCTGTTTTGGTCAAACTTTGTAAAGGGTGATATGCGTGAACTCCTGTGAAATTGTGAGATCTTGCAAGATGTGTTAGTGCTTAGGGGATTTGTTGGGGAACACTCTCAGCTACTACCACACCAAATTTTAGACCAATATCTTTAAGAACTGAGCTTAATGACCATTTTTGTGATTTTATAATCAGCTGTAGATGTACATCCAGTGATTACTTTCTGCAGGTCTCATTATAATTTTCCTTATGGATAAATAAAGTGTGTGTCTATCCATCTATGAGATATTTTGCTAATAGACAGGCACATGAACACATGCACAGATGCAGCAAAAACATTATTGTCCACCTTCACCATTTGGCGGCAGGCAATAAAAACATTCTAAGGAATTTAGAAAAAATTGGTTTATTTATTAATTTATTTAATCAGTTCTACCTACTGACTGTTAACCCACTGGTTTATAAAAAGACAAAGAGATGAGCCACAACATATATGACACACTTTATCTCTGGTCGTGTTGCTTCACTCTCATTTGTTAAATTAGCATTAACATTTGTTTCCCTGATGGCAGACTGACACACCTATAAATGTGAATGTACCCTTCCTTCCCTGGGCCTGATGCAAACATGTATTACAGCTGCAGGTGCTCATTGAAGTGATGCCAAGGTCTTACTACGTGAATCAATTGTTAACACAGATATAATGAACCTCCTGTTTCCTGACATTGTTCGGGCTGGGAACAAAATTGTTGTTGAGTGAAATGTATTTGCACTGGAACACAATGGCTTGAGTAAAATATTGAGGGAAACATTTGTATCTGATTCAACATCTTCTTTGTTTTGTGTTGAATTTAAAAATTACCAACTGGTCAGAAGCTGGTGTTTGTCTTTCAAATGGTATATGTTGCTAATATGTTTGTTACATCAACTTGAATGGTGGTGAAATACGTAATTAGTTATTCATCCACTTAAAAAACATCCTGGTGTCATGTTAGGAGGATTTTCTGCCTCATAATAGCAAATCTGAATCATCAACTTGATTTTCCTATTGGCACAAAAAATTTTAAACATCCTAATAAACTGATAGTTCATTTTTAAGTCACTTCTTTTTTATTTACCAAATAACTGATTTGATACATCAGCATATGCTTTTCTAATCCCAGTCAAATCTAGCATCTGTGTAGAAAGTGCCTTCAGTGGTGATGCAGTAACAAACTCAGTCTTTGAACTGAATAAAGGTTATTAATAGTAATAATTAATGAGTGGGTGCTGATGCAGCAGAGCAGCAGGAATAGGTTTCTGAAGCTGCAGTGGAGCTGGGAGACTCTGGTGGAGCTGCAGTAGCGGAGTAAGACTCTGGTGGAGCTGCAGTAG
This sequence comes from Kryptolebias brasiliensis, assembly GCA_028566095.1. NCBI lineage: Eukaryota > Metazoa > Chordata > Actinopteri > Cyprinodontiformes > Rivulidae > Kryptolebias > Kryptolebias brasiliensis. The sequence goes on along the minus strand of JAOXNZ010000002.1, from coordinate 6,312,298 downwards.
CGGAGTAAGACTCCGGTGCATGGGAGCAGGAAGTCTGTAGAGATGCAGGCGTCTGGAGTGAAGTGTGGCTGGGGCTGACATACTGACAGCTGATTCAAAGATTGCCAATCAATACCCTTTAAATATCCTGACATCTACTAAGAAATTGTATTTTTGGGGTATGGTTACCAGTTCAGGTTTGGAACAGATGAGTTTGTTAGTCATGTTGTACCTTCTGGATTTTAAAGAGAACAACTTCTTCACTGTGTCTGTCATTAAAAGCAGCTCTGAAGAAGACCTGTCTTCAAAAGCAGGAAAGCAGTCAAGCCACTTTTTGTCACCTAAGTCCATAGTATTGGTCTGATCCTTATGTTGTAATGTAGCAGTGTGTTGACCCAGAAATGTGGATGTGGACAACAGGGGAACTGTTGAAAACTGAACTCTAATAGGAAAATAAAGAAGCTAACTGGGCAGCAAACATAACAAGTAACAAAACAGAGCTGAACTAAAACTAGAAAAAGTAAAAAGAATGGACTACATAGGTGGTAACAACAGAATCTATGGAGCAGTTTACCAAGGAACAATCAGTTGGATCTGATGATGAGAACCAGGAGTAGAAGTAGTCTGGGAGAGAGGATTGCTGACTTAGTTCAGCTGGGCAAAGTTGAACACCAGGAATTTAAAAATTAAACAAGGAAAAACATGACTAAATATAAACACAATTACAAAAGGATTAAAATACAATTAGCAAAGCAAAAACTCCAGGATCATGACACTCAAGAATTTCTCTGTATTTTGCTCCTTCCATCTTTCCTGATCCTGATCCTCATCCCGGCCGCTTCGCACTTGGCTGCGAACTGATCCAGCGAAAGCTAGAGATCACGACTGATGAAGCCAATAGGACCACATTATCTGCAAAAAGCAGAGACGCGATCCTAAGACCACCAAAATGGATCCCCTCAACACCTTGGCTGCGCCTAGAAATTCTGTCCATCCAAGTTATGAACAGAATCGGTGACAGAGGGCAACCTTGGTGGAGTCCAACTCTCACCGGAAACGAGACCGACTTACTGCCGGCAATGCGGACCAAGCACTGGCACTGGTCATACAGAGACCTAACAGCCCATATCAAAGGGCCTGGTACCCCATACTCCCGCAGTACCCCCACAGGACTCCCCGAGGGACACGGTCGAACGCCTTCTCCAAGTCCACAAAACACAGTTTGCCCAACAGCGAACAGACAGAACCCGTCCCCGCCACATGTAGGCGTAGGGAGGCTACCCTCTCGTTCACCGGGGTAAACCCCTACATACAGGCACCAAGATGGGGGGCAACAAGTATGCCCACTCTGGCCCGGCGCCTCTCAACAGGGGTAACTCCAGAGTGAAAGAGTGTCCAACCCCTCTCAAGGAGACTGTTGCCAGAGCCGTGCGTCGAGGTGAGTTCAACGATTTCTAGCCGGTACCTCTTGACCTCGCAGACCAGCTCAGGCTCCTTCCCCACCAGAGAGGTGACATTCCATGTCCCGAGAGCCAGCTTCTGTAGCCGAAGATCAGACCGCCAAGGTCCCTGCCTTCGGCCACGACCCGTTCCACATCGTACCCGACCCCTCCCACAGGTGGTGAGCCCAAGGAAAGGGGGACCCACGTCTCCTCTTCGGGCTGTGACCGGCCGGGCTCCATGGGTAAAAGCCTGGCCACCAGGCGCTCACCAGCGTGCCCCAACTCCAGGCCTGGCTTCAGAGTGGGACCCCGGCGACCAGAGTCTGGGCGAGGGAAAACTGAATCCAAAATTGTGACTCATCATAAGGGTTCTTTGGACTGCACTTTGTCTAATCCCTCACCTAGGACCTGTTTGCTATGGGTGACCCTACCAGAGGCATGAAGCCCCTGACAACATAGCTCCTAGGATCATTGGACACTCAAACCACGATAAGGTGGCAGCCCAGGGAGGGGCTTTAAATATTTTTTAAAGTAAATTCCCCCCCCCCCCATTTGACTTCATTAATCTGGAGTATTTTTGTAGAATTATTGTTTTTAATCAAATTAAAAAT
>JAOXNZ010000002.1:6297223-6310166 GCA_028566095.1 Kryptolebias brasiliensis | reverse complement strand
TCATTAATCTGGAGTATTTTTGTAGAATTATTGTTTTTAATCAAATTAAAAATCCAAATAAATTTCAAGTTGTAGGACAACAAAATAAAACGACTGTACTTCCGTTGTTTACTTTCCGAGAGTTTAATTGAAATCTGTTCAATAGTGCATGAGATATTTTGATAAACATTTTAACACACACAGGCAAAAACATACCTTTCACCTTTTGGCTATGTGCCATAATGACAAACTGATGGAAGATTTACAGCTGTCGCACCAAAATAAATAAATAAGGGAAAAGATTTCAATCAATAAACAAGTTTATTACACACATATCTTTACCGTACACATTAGGATTTTCAAGATACAATAAATGTTGTGAATGAAGTGTTTTATTTCAGCATTAACATACACAAATAGCTTCCGTTGCATTAAATTTTCACGTGATTTTAGAAAGTAGCGTATTTACATTTTGTGATATGTCTCTTGAGCTCACACTGTAACTAGCAACCATGTGCTCTTGGTGTCCTTGTATTCTGAAAGCACCTTTATGTCAAATATGAACAAGACTATAAAAACTGTGACTGATGAAGCACTTTTAGGTGACAGAGGTGTAGGTGGTTCTCACTCGCTTACTTAAAGGCATTTAAAACACATGTTGTGCGAAGGCAGGTGGTATGTTACAGTGATGCCCGCCTGCAGACACGCTGCTCTGTGGACCGTCTTGCTCCTGTCTCTGTCACAAGTGCTGGCCTGGAAATGTGCAATAATTGGACTGGCAGTGCATCAGTTTGGAATAGTTAAAACACACTCAGGGTGGACTCATGACATGTTAGCTTGGAGGGAGAAACTCACTAAAATAGAGACACACTGGAATGGCCAACCACAGCGCAATCTATGCTGATGATTTGTGCCGCCATCTTGCTAGGAGCTATGTAGGCATTCTCAAATACTGCCAAAACGGCAAGAGATCATAAAATCTGAATGAAAAACCTAAGCTCATCTAAGGAGCCTAATGTTTTGTCTTTAATTGTGTAATTATTGGAACCAGCCCTTCAAAGAACATGGTATTATTATTTGTTTCACAAGTGAGTATTATGCCATATTAATTCAGAAATAACTGAAAATATTAACTTTTCAATTTTGTTTGTCTTATCCATTGTGTATACATATGCTGTCAGAAAATCATCTGTAAACTAAGAAATATCTGTTCCACAGTGATAAATTACCCACCATTGTAATACTTATACCTTCCAGAAACACAAGTAAGTATGTAGAACCACCAGTTTACTCAGTTTCAGCACTTTTTTAGTCCAGAATCAAGTGAGACAGACTTGGAGTGTACTACAACAAAACACACTACAGTTGTTATTAGTCTCAATAACACTAGGCCCCTAGTACTAAATTTACTAGTTACAGATACAGTTGTGTAATTCAGTCTGTTTGTAGATCACAAGATGGTAAAAACAGGTTTCTAGACATCTAGACTAGAGCTAAAAGACCTTTTTCTTAACCAATTTTTATGTGTAAGTTTCTAAACAGATATTACTAGTGGGTAAAGACCTGTTGGAGAAGCGACAGACAGCCATCTAAAAAATGCTAAGAAACAGCTTGATAAGAATGAATGTGAATAACATTTGCTCATTAAACTTGCTTAATGGGTTTATTGTCCTATATGGTGTACATCCAAGTACTTTTTAAAGCTTGTAGGCTTGTCAGAAATAATGCTGAGTGCTACAATGTTTCATTTGGCAAATTAATTTTAATTTGTCTATTTTTCCAATGGACCTTTGTAATACAAGTCTAATACATAGTAATATTATAGTAGGAGTCATCAACTAAACTGCTATAATTACTGTAAAGTACTGAGGGTTGGCATATACCAGCTAACTGAAAAAATGGCATCAATATTTTCTTAAAAAAATAGCCATTATTATACCAGTCTGTTTAACCTATTTTTATGTGTAGAATCCCCTCCTGGAAAAGTTGGGACGTTGTGTTAAATGTACATAAAAACAGAAGGCAATGATTTGCAAATCTCAAAAACTCATATTTTATTCACAATGGAAGATAGTAAACATATCAAATGCTTAACCTAGGAAATTTGACCTTTTTCATATAAAACAAGATAATTTTGAATTTGATGGCAGAAATATATCTCTAAAGCTGTTCCAGGTCCATGTGTCCACTGTGAACATCTAGGAACTGAGGAGAGCAGCTGCTGGAGGTTTAAGAGGGATTGTTGTCCCATTCTGGTCTGATGGAGGATTCTAGCTGTTCAACAGTCCCGGGTCTTCTTTGTAGGATTTTTTTTTTTTAGACGCTTCGACTACAAAGCCATGCTGTTGGAATGGATGTAGTATGAGGTTTAGCTTTGTCCTGCTAAAATATGCAAGGCTTTCTCTGAAAAAAAAAAAAAAACATCTGGATGGGAGCAGATGTTGTTATAAAACCTATATATACTTTTTTTGCATTGCAGTTTTCCACTTTGCTCTCAGCCCATTTTAAATGAGCTTTGGTCCAGAGAAGACAGCAGAGTTTCTGGATGGTGTTCACATCTGGCCTCTTCTTTCAATGATAGAGCTTTAAGCAGCATTAGTGGATGGTACAGTGAACTGTGTTTACAGGAAGTCTTCCTGAGTCCATGCAGGGATGTCCAGAACAGAATCAGACCTGTTTTTAAGAGCACGGGCATCCAGCAGTGGCAAACAGTGTCTATTAGAGCAGGGCCTTCAGCCTAAATAAAATATGCGGCCATAGAATCTGTGCTTCTGATTACTTAAAAAAATTGTTGTGCCTTTACACAACTTTTTGTGCAATACACATAGACAATGTAACAACTTAATTGTGCATTCAAGTACAACGTGTAAATTTAATAACTACACTGAAATATTAGCTACTCTAAATATAAACAGAGAAAATTGAAAGTTAAATATCCCATTTAGATTAACAGAGACAATTTCCATTAATACAGTTGTATTTTGGTTTTATTACATAATGAAACTTCACAAAAACATTAGTAAGTTCTGTGGGTTATGCAGTGGCCCCTGAGGGCCTGAAGATCATGGCCATCCAGACTTTCAGCCTTGTCCTTTGAGCTCAGCGATTTCTCCAGATTCTTCAAATGTTTGATGATATTTTGAACCATTTTTATACCCAGTCCTCTTACTGACCTGTTGTCAATGAATCTAATTTGTTGCAAAATGCTCCTCCAGCTGTTTTTGATTTGTTCCACTTAGTTTTACAGCCTTTTGTTGCCCCTGACTCAACTTTTTTGTGATGCATTCCTGCCATCAAACTCAAAAGTAACTTCTTTTTTTCTCTTCAAAAAATAGTCCAACTTTTTTGTTGAAACTTTTGACATGTTTACTATGTTCCATTGTGAATATAATATGGGTTTATGAGCTTTGCAAATCATTGCCTTTTGTTTTTATGTACATTTCACACAATGTTTAAACTTTTTTCACAACCGGGTTTGTAAAATAGGTGCTAAATAATAGTGAATTAGTGTAGGTTACCCATGTCTAAATACTGAAGTTCATGTAATATAGAGCCAAAATAACCCCAAAATATTGAAGAAAAAGCATTATATCAGTTTAAGTATTAGTTTAAGTGCAATTAACTGATTAACACTGATAACAGAGCTCTGAGTAGACTAAGTAGATATAGAAAGTACTTAATTACTAACGGTTCAGTTATGTAATAATAGCTACAAATGCTTGACAGGGCTTGGTGGGAGGATCATTACAGTATACTGTTTTACCCTGCTTTCACAATATGCATGATATATATGTTTATTTAAGTAAAACAAGGACTCTTCTATGTGTTTTTGGACTGATGACACAGTGTACTGACGCTAACAATGTGTGGCTTCCACAAGTAAACGGTACAGAGTAATACATGCAACACCTAACAAAATGCAGGCCAAAAATCTCACCTATAGTGCCGTCAGTGGCCACTCCATCGATCCATCCATTTTCTTTTCACGGGGGAGCTGGGGCCTCTCTCCAGCAGTCACTGTGCGAGAGGCGGGGGACACCCTGGACAGGTCGCAAGTCCATCACAGTGACACATAGAGACAAACGAGACAGACAACCATTCACACTCACTCACACCTAGTGACAATTTAGAGTTACCAATGAACCTAACATGCATTTTATTTGGTCTGTGGGAGGAAACCGGAGTACCAGGAGAAAAGCCACACCTGGACGGGGAGAACATGTAAACTCCACATAGAATGCCCCTAGGCTGGAGGCGAACCTGCAACCTTCTTGCTGTGAGGCGACAGCTCTAGTGTATCTCTATTTCAGTGGGAAACTAACTATCTGGTGCAATTCTTTTTTCAAAAGGAACAAAAAACACCCTAAGTGCACAAAAATACAGTTCAATAACATAAATGGTAACCGTATGCTGTGCAAGGCAAAAGCAAACAAATGTTTCACAACAGGACCTTTCATTTGTGGCATTTAAGGTCTGGGTGGCACACGGTAGGTCTGAAACTCATGGCGAGTGAGAAGTCATCAGGAAGTCATCATAGCATTTAAGTCGCCTCTTTCTTTTCCCTTTGGGCATTTCGGCGAATCTTCATCTCGGTCAGCTGAATGTAGCGGATGACATTAGTGTCTAGAAAACAAAGGTGAAAAAAGGTTAATTTATTCCCTGTTCAGACATGAAATATTGCATCGATATATTCATAAATCTTCCGGTTCAACTCAACTACCCAGGAAAATGTTTTAGGCGAGAGTATTTAGGAATATTTGTCCAAGGCCCTACCGTTTTATTTTCACTCTAGTGACACTCCAGTAGTTAAAGGAATATGTCTTTTTATGTACACCAAACAGTCCAAAAACGGCAGCTTGGTGAATGTGATGTTGTTGACAAAGCTGATGTGTTTGGTGAACGCTTCTACTTTCATAGCTTGGATTTTGACCCAGGTATCATCCACATATCTGAACCAATGACTCAGCGTTGTTCCCTTGAAGGAGTTCAGGGCTTTCTTTTCCACTCCCTTTGGTTATCAGAAAGCCCTAGGTGGGGAAGAGGGAGGCCTTGTCTGCTCCCTTGCAGGATGTCTACACCAAGTCCAATAAGTTGTCCCCCTCTTGTTGAAAAGTTCACATGTTGATGTAGTTTGGCCAATACAGTCTTTAAATCCACGTGATTGACAACTCCTGCTGTGATGAAAAATTTGGCTGGCTGTGCTGTCTGATGTTTACTGATGGCCAGGTGGAATTAGTTCACTGTCTTGGCCCTATGGCTGGTGTTAGCGGTTGGAAAGATATAAACAGCCACAAGCAGAATCAATGTAAATTCCCTCAGTAAGTAGAAGGGTCGGCATTTAATGATCATAAACTCGTCTTGGAGAACGATGTTTGTGCACAACAGTAGTATTTTGGCACCAAGCATTCCTAATGTACACGCACACTGCCCCCTATTAACTGTTCTGATCACGGCAGTGTATATAGCTCCTGTTGCTAACACTAACTTGGCCTTTAGTCTCCTATTTGGTGCCATTAGCACCAATAGGAATAAATATCCAGATGTTGCACACATTATGAATTTAAAGCATGCAGACTTCAAAGTAGTGTTCCTAAAATTCAACCAGCATGTGAACTGTGCCACTCAAGGGGGAAACCTACTGAATAAAGTCCTCTCCAACATTAAACAGGGTTACAGGGTCATACCAACACCCCACCTGGGCCAGTTGGAGCACATATTCCTGTTTAAGTTACTGGCTTACACTTCCCTCAAGAAAACCACCCCCATTTCAAAAACTGTTAAAGTTTGATCTGATGATGCCTCCTCACAACTGCAGGACTGTTTTGAAACTACAGAAAGTTTTTTGGAATCTCAGGACCTGAAGGAGTACACTACATCTGTACTCCTACATCGAGCACTGCACAGATACTGTCATCACTGACAAACGCATCCAAGTGTGTGCAAACCAGAATCCCTGGATAACAAGAGGTCAGGACCCTGCTCAGGAACAGAAAACACTGCCTCCAGGCCTTGTAATGTGGAACTGTACAGTGCAGCCAGGATACTGAAAAAGGGCGTCAGACTGGACATATTGGATTACAAAAACACAACAGCAACAACTCAAGGCAGTTGCGACTATGGGTTAAAAACATCACAAACAAACTCAAACCCAATGGTGTGGATTGCCATGCTGCTGGCGGAGGAGTTGGACTGCTTCTTCGCCCACTTTAAGCAGAAAGCACCAGAAGCAGCTACATCACAGGGGTCTTTACTAAAATATTCAACCTGTTCTTAGCACAGGCCACTGTCCAACCCTGCCTAAGTCCTCAACCAACATCCCAGTCTCAAAAACGACCACTTTCAGCAGTCCATTGACATAGAGTATTATAATACATGTTACTCCTGACCACCAACATACAGTATTATAATACTTATAGTATTATAAAACATGCTGTTACTCCTGACCTGATGGCTCCTGTTTGTGTGACTCCTTCAGGTAGTACAGGGCCTTCTGGAAGTCTCCAAGGTGGTAATAGGCCACTCCAGATCTGTAAAGAGCTTTGAAGTTCTTTCCTTCTTTGTGAAGGACTTTCAGGCAATATTCCTTTACTCGTTCATAGTTCACCAGCTCCATTTGCAGAAGACAAGCTAGAACAGAGGAAGAAGGAAAGACAGGGGAAAGGGACAGAGAAAACACACTGATTTGTGTCAATATTTAAATTTGATAGGCGGTAATACAATTGCAGGTTAAAAAAGCCTGATGTAAGCTCATTGGTGAAGTGAAGGGGTGAAAAACTTAAATGTAGCTATCTGATTTACATGTTTTTGGTGAGTCTGACAATGACTTGTCTTTATGAGTCATTCTGGAGTTAAAACCTGCAGCAGTGAGTGCGCATCTGTGCGGAATGTGCAGGAAAACACGACTCGTACCGGCCAAACTATTGTAACACTCCAGCTCCGCATTCTCCATCGCCCCTTTCTGCTCATCTGTCAGCGTGGTGGACTTGCTGATGGTCGGCAGGAGGGGGGACGGGGTCTTGGAGCTGGCGTCCGGTTCCCCCAGCACCCTGCACAGCCCCTTGATCTCCAGCAGAGCGCGGTGGTATTTGCCGATCGCCTCTCGGTATTTCTTATCTTTGTAGCACTGGGTCCCCTGGCTCTTAAAGTCCAGCGCCCGCCTCACGGCATCAGCCGGCTCGTTTTGGGATGGTTGTTTCAGCATCGACCCACCATGATGCCTCTGCTGCTGATATCTAGGATCCTTGGACCGGCTGCTGCTGCTGCTGCTGTTGGGAGGCTGAGCGCGCTGCTGGAGCCTCGGGGAGCCGCCGCCGCCACCATCCACCCTCCCTTCGTGCGCGGCCTGAATCACACTCATCTTGGATGGGGTAGAAATCCAGCTGCCCTAAAGATCGGCTGTAAAATAGAATTTCACTGCATTCTTTCGGTCGTCTTATCACTCCTCCGCCTCGACAGTGTCGCAGATGTACGTCCTCTCTGTGCGCAATCCTGCGCGAGCCGCGCTCCTCTGTAGGCTGCTTTCGTGATTTTCATTCAGACGAGCCGATTGGTCAATAAATGCACAACCAATGTTTCTATTAGTTCCTCCAGCAAAAAGAAAGGTTTGTTTTTTGGGTCAGCTTTGTAAAGTGGACTGAACAAAAGGCAAACTGTAAACAGGAATTTTACCTGCCATTAAACATAAGAGATTTATTGATTGATTACTATTATTATTATTATTATATCCTTTATTTTACCAGGAGAAAAATCTCATTTACAAGAGTGCCCAAGCCAAAAATGGCAACAAAAACACAATTTTTCATAAAACAAAGATTACAACAATAACAGTAAACTCTTCCTAAAAACAGGATGCATCTTTACCTGAACAAAAAATATTTATTCATGTCAGGTTAGAAGTTGTGACAAGGGATGAAGTTATAACCATTTTGGTCAAACCTTGCAAAGGAAATTATACGAGATCTTGAGAGTGGTCAGTTAGAGCTCAGAGTATGTTTTGGGAATGACTCTCAGCTACTCCCACACCAAATTTGAGCTCATTATCTGTAAAGTTGACGGAGTTACAGCCATTTTTGTGTTGGCTAGTATCAATTAGCTATGGTGGCCATCTTAAATTGCGGTAACTCGAAAAGTTAATCAGTTGTAAATGTACATTAAATGATAACTTTCTGAGAGTTTCATTAAAAGCTGTCAAGAGGTTCATGAGATATTTTGGTAACAGACAGACAAGGTTGATGCATACAGTTAATGCCAAAGTTTTAAGCAAAGATATCATGCAATGTGTAGAGCTTGGAGTATGAAATTCTAGCACAATATCTGTAAAAGTAAAAGAGTTATAGACATTTTTGTGTTTTTTTAAGATCATTTGGTTGTGGCAGCCATCTTGAATTGGGCTTGCTCCAAAATTTATGTTCTCTTCTGTTGCTGTTTTTATTTCTTGTTGCTAGAGGTCACTACTGTGACAGTATAGGGCAGACGAGACTGTGTTGAAGAGAAATAATAGAGTAAAATACAGGAAATGTGGGACAACATTGTGGTCTATAATGGTATCTGCACAGTGGCTTGAGTTTAGCCATCGTCTCCTATTTTCATAATAACCACCACAACGTATACATCTAATGAAACAGTCCATTGCTGCTGGTCCCAAGCCTGGATAAGTAGATGGACTGTACTTATATAGTGCTTTTCTAGCCAACTAGTCGACTCAAAGTGCTTTACAACACAATTTGTACCCTCATTTACCCATTCACACACACATTCATACAGAACTCTATTAAATCTCTACAAAGCTAATCTGAATAAATCATTTTATAGAGTCTAATCAGAGCTTTACATAACATTCATACACCAGTGGAACACAGATCGGAGGCAGTGAGGGGTTCAGTGTCTTGCCCAGGGACACTTCGACATGGGGCATACTGTCCTCCAACTATGTCATTGGAAGACGACTGCTCTAAGCACCGAGCCACAGGCCCTCATAAGTGGGGAGGGTTTTGGAATGAGTTCAGGAATGGCATCCGGCATAAAACTTGTGACAAAACAAAAATGCAGATTTACTGTTGCCTAACTGAATTGTACAACTGATCGATCAGGGCTTAGGTTAACAACTACCATGCTGTTAGCCAGCAGGGTGCTGGTGCTGAAATTTGACTTGGAGGCAGATGATCTTCTGGGGAGACTGCTGATAAAGGAGCAGCCAAGAGACAAAGAGGGAGATGTTAACATACAGGGATTACATTATGAGAGTTTCATTAGTTCCATTCCACTGGTTCATGAGATATTTTGCTAACAGACAAGACAAATGAACACACACACAGGCAAAAACATAATTGCCCTATCACCATTGGCTACGTGGGAGCTTTTGTTGGCAGTGAATACAAACCTTGTCCTTGTACCCAAATATCTATTTCAGTCATACTGAAAGAATGCAGACAAATCAGATACAGTCGCAGGACAAAAGTCCATCCTCTTTTAATTTTCCAGATCAGGACTTAATGAAAATAGTCTGGTGTCTACCAGGTTCTAAATTTTTTCAAATCTAACCTCAAGTGTACAAAACCCCACAACAGATTCCACCATGTCATTATTTATTAAACAAAAACAAAATGGAAAAGCTGTGTGTGGAAAAGTAAATCCACTCTTAATGTTTTCACAGAAGGAAAGTATCAGGCAGGAGCTGCTGATCAGATGCATTTTTTATCTGATCATCATCAGTGTTAACATCTCTATAAAAGCAGGAATTTCTGCTGCTCTGGAGCATACAGGTGTGTGTTAACACAACGCCAAGGCAGAAAGGCATCAGCAATGACCTTAGACAAGCAACTGTTGCCGCCCATCAATCTGAGAAAGGTTAAAAGTAATTTCCAAACAATTTGGAGTCCATCAGTCTACAGAGAGGAAGAATATTCACAAGCAGAAATATTTAAGACAGTAGATGTCCCAGCTAATTCACCCCAAGGTCAGACCATGCAATGCTCAGAAAATAACAACAAAAAAACAAGAACTCCATCTCAGATTCTACAGGCTTCAGTTAACAGGTTAAAGTTCATGACAGGACTATTAGAAAAAGACTGAACAGGTATGGCTTGTTTAAAAGAGTTGCAGGAGAAAACCTCTTCTTTCTAAAAAGAACATGGCAGCTTGACTGCCATGTTTCTCCCTAACGAACAGGACTTCTGGAACAATGTCATTTGAGCCATAGTAGACCACAGTAGAGATGTTTACCCATGATGCACAGCAACAAACACAACATGTGAACACAATCACCTCAAATCAACTGTCAGCACAGTGGTGGAGGGGTGATGATTTGGGCTTGTTTTGCAGCAGGCCAAAAACTTGAGTCTAGAACCAGTGGATTGAAATATTAACATTTTACATCAACAACAATGAACAAGCAACAAGCCCACCCGTGACAAACTAATGAAAGACAGTATAAAAATAAATCCATCCATTCATTTTCTTTTGCCCTTTCCAGGTTGCAGGGCAGCTGGTGCCTAGCTCCAGCAGTTACTTTGCAAGTGGCGGGATACACCCTGGACAGGTCACATGTTAATTACAAGATAAATAAATAAATGAAAAACAAAAAAGGTTAAGATTAAATGAATAATATGAGAAACACAGACACATTGCATATAACAGGGGTAGGCAATCCTGGTCCTCGAGTGTGTTTCCCTGCTCCAACACATCTGATTCAGTGGTTAAATTACCTCTTCATGTTCTTCAGAAGCCTGTTAATTATCCATTGATTCAAATCAGGTGTGTTGGAGTAGGGAAACAAGTAAAGCATGCATGACAGTGGCACTCGAGGACCAGGATTGCCTACCCCTGGCATATAAATATGCATATACACATATCAAGCCACATCACTGTGGTGATTTTGAGATTCCTTGTGTGTAGTTTGCTTTAATTCCCAAGGTCTCTCTGAGTTATCAGCCATTTTCCCTCAATCATCCCTGCCCCCAGTAAACCATTTTCACTTGCTTCATTAGTTCATTAGTCTCAGCTGTCTTCACTTGTAATCATAATAAATCTTGACTAGAGTTTGCCAAACTCAAGACAAGATTTGTTATGAGATTTTCTTCTTTTCTTCAACAGTATCTTTATCTTTGCCTCTTGGTGGTTTCTCTCACTATCCTCATTCTTCACAGTCACAGTTTGTGAGGATGTCCTGCTCTTGGTAGATTTACACACGCCTGTATTCCTTCCATTTCTTGATGATGGATTTAACAGAACTCCCGGGAAGATTAGGGCCTTAGAAATCCTTCTGTATCCATCCCCTGACTTGTATTTTTCAATAAACTTTTCTCTGAGTTGAATAAGGACAATTGCTTTAAAGGGGGTAAACATTTATGTAATCACTTATTTTTAATTAGTATTACTTTATAAAAATTTGAGTTCACTTTGTCGCTGAAGTTTGTTTGTTTTTTTTTGTATAGAAGGCCATTTTATATTGATCATAATTGATTTATGACTATATTAAAAGCATGTTTGCTAATGTTGCTAACTACTGTAGCCATCTTGACTTAGGTTAACCCCAAAAGGTAATAAACTGTAGTTGTACATTCAATGACTACTTTCTGAGTTTCATTAAAATGCGTCCAGTGGTTCATGAGATATTTTGCTAACACTACAGACAAACAAACACAAACACAGACACAGAGAACCACGAGCAAAAACAGTATTGCCCTTTGCCTTCAGCAGTGGGCAATGCATATATTTAATGAAAGTGTAAAAGCTTAAAATACTGCATATAAGTTATGTATAAGCATTGATTCAGACAACAACCACCGGTTTGATGTGATGACGTAATCAAATTGCGACCTCAAAACCGGCGAAGACGTAATATTTTAGAGACCGTTTACTGACATTATGGCGTCGGTGGATTTCAGAGGTAAGAAATTCTTCGTTTTATTGTTTGTCAGAAAGTTATTTAAAGCTTATTTTACTAGTGTTGAAGTTTATATGTTAAAAAATACATCTTATTGTAGAATTTCAGTAATACAATCTGTTTACGGATTTGCAGTTGACTTGAATCAGTTATATTTGTTAACCTTAGCAAAATAGCATTGATTAGCACTTCAGCTAACGTAAAGAAACACCGGTTCGCCGAAAATATGCTTATTGATATTTGTCGTGTTAGTTAGCGCATTATTTCAAATGTCTTTCCTTTCTGCTCTGGTGCAACTCTGAATTTTTATTGTAATCGCTGATTATATTAGATGTGTGTTTTGAAGACGTGCGTTAAAAATATATATTCCTCTCAGCCCTGACTCAGCTGCATTCTTAGATCCACCTGGCAGAGCCATTTTCTAATATATATGGAATCTGCATTGATCATAAATAGGAAGAGTACCCAGAATTGCATTTGTCATCTAGTTGTTTGCTTTCTATTTGAGAAATAGTCGTGGCATAATTTTGAATTTTTGCTCCAACAATAGCTGCTTGATTTTCCTAAAGGAGCAAAACAATTTTTTCAACAACCTAATAGACTTTTCCTACTGTTTTCAACCACCTATATTCCTGAAATAAACCAGTCTGATTCATCAGCGCATACTTTTTTTTTCACCAATAAAATGTGGAAATGGTAATGACAATATAATGATATAATTTTCTTTGGTAACAAACTCAAGTTTTGACGTGAATGAAGGTTTATTGCTAGGCAATTAACAAAAAAATAACTGAATTCATTGGTTATTCTAACCACTGAAAAAGCTACACTCTGAACATTAATCAAAGAACATTTGCTGTAAGTTTCATGGCAATCTTTTTAAAAAATGTAGAAAATGGGACAACTTTTGTGACGAATAATAACTTTTCATGTTGTTCATTGGACATTCAGGATGCTGATAAGCTCAAAGTTTTGAATTTTAAAACCCTTAAACTTTCCTGTTTTTTAACAAGGACATGTGATCTTGGTATCATTTTGAAAGTTCTTTCAATCAAAAATCCTTTTTTAGCATAAAACTTT
>JAOXNZ010000002.1:6274441-6293419 GCA_028566095.1 Kryptolebias brasiliensis | reverse complement strand
AATAATAAATTTCATGTCCTTTTTATATTGAGTGAATTTGCATTTAACCAAGGATGTAGTGTGAAAAATATGTTAGTATGAATCTACATTATTTATACTTCTATAAATGTGTTTTGGTGGAAAGTATGAAGTTTATTTTTCTTCCTGCTAATGAAAATAACTTTACTTCTAATACTCTCGAACTAAAGTATGAGGTACTGTGTTTCTAATTGTACTTTTCTTTTTTATACTTAACCTTCATACAGATAATATAAAAGTAATGGCTTTTACTCCACACCGTTACAGTTGATCTGTAATGGTTCTTTATAAGCCTTTATAATATGCCCTGAAACATCATCTGTGACCCATGCTGCAAGATGAGTCAGAATAAGCGCAGGCTGCAGTGCAACAAAATAGAAAATATTGATTATTGTCGTAACTATTTGCTTAAAAATGAGTCCATAAAGACACCATCTACCAATCCCAGTGGCAGAATGGTAGCTGGAAGCTAAAGGTTGGAAGTAGCGTAAAAGCTAAAAGCGGGAACACAATAGGTAAAAGTATCAGAGCAGTAGCTTAAAGTATAAAAACAGTAGGCAGTAAAAACGGCAGATAAAAGTAAGAACACAGTAGCTGAAATTCACACAACAGTAGCTTGAAAACTACAAGTTACAACAGTAGTTAAAAGCGACAAAGCTAAATATGGAACAACAGTAGCTAAAAGTTGGTAAACTGGCAGAATGTTAACGAAAAGCTAAAACTAACAACAGTAGCGAAAAGTTTAATGTTGAAAAATAGTAGCTACAAAGTAAATATAGCAAAACGGTAGCTAAAAGCTAAATGTTAGCAAAAGGAGCATAGGAAGAAAACTATAGCAAGCATGGTGAAGCAGATTTCAAAGAGAACAATGTTTTTGACTGAATTAAAGGGACCTCAATGTATTTATGGGGAAAATATTTTAAAAAGTTGAATATATTTTAAAGTATAAAAGCTACAAAAGTCATAGCACCCATCTGCTGAATGTTCTGGACGTTTAGATATATAAATAGTTAAATGGCACATAGTATGTAGGAGTTTGAATTGGGCTGACTTTAAAAGTAAATCAGGTGTAGACGAACATCTAGTGATTAGTTTCTGGAAGTTTCACTGATATCTGTTCAGTGATTTATGAGGTATTTTGCGCGCACACACACACACACGGGCAAAAACATTATCGCTCCGCCTTTGCCTTCATCGGCGGGCGATAAAAAGCTATTTAACAAAATAAAAACCCTGACCGACAGATGTCCTCATTTACCCATGTTAACAGCCTTTGAGCTCCATTTACTGAATTGTGTTAATTTACACGCTCAGCAGTGAAATATATATTTTACAAAAAAAAATCCAAAACAATTAAAAGGGGTTAAGCAAAGGTAATTATTTCTTTCTTATCTTATATATATTATTTTAACGCTTCCCACACACTGCTTCTCCCAGCGCTTCCTCGGCTGCTGCCACTGATTCCACGAAGAAGAGCTTTCCCGCAGGGCGTGGTGGGATACGGAGTCTCCCCGGTGGAGGACTGGAACAGTGCCCCAGCTGGACGGGCCAGCAGCAGAGAAGATGGCTGCAACGGAGGGGGTTTTCAGGCCACCGTTTAAAAACAGAGCACTGATTGTCATCATGTTCAGCGACGACTAGCCTGCGTGTCAGCCCGGTTGTTCCGCTGTTCGGTTCCGCCCGGATTCAACAACATGGGGTCGCAGACTCTACAGATCCTGAGGCAGGGGGTCTGGGCTTCAGTCACAGGCGGATGGTACTACGACCCTGACCAAAATACATTCGTCAACGCTTTACATCTCTACATCTGGCTGTTTCTGCTGTGTTTCCCCTTCACGCTGTACATGGTTAGTGTTTTCTCCCTTTAGCACCGTGATAATCTCTTTATTTGTGTGTTTGTTCTCACCGCTGGCGGGGTAAGTTGCCAAACACGAAGTACCCCCGTTAGGTTAGCTGCCACAGGATACTAACGGACGGTCTCGGTCTATTAACTGGAGCGGACACAATGTAACCTGGTTAAACTAACAAAACGCCTCTGAATATTTCAGACATGCTCAAATTATTTAGATAAATATCCGCTCCGTGAGTTTACTACCAACGACATTAGAAAATATTTGAACAAACCGAAATTTCTACCTTTTTCTAAATATGCTGCTCAGCAGATTGAACCAAAGAGCTCTTTGTTTAAATTCTGTGTTGACACAGTTTTAAGGTAAGATAACTGGATGTGTAATGGCGCAGGCTGAATCTGTGAATTTCATTTCTCTTCTCGCTGTTATTTACTTGTGTTCGTGGTGATTTGAGGTGTAGCTACTTTTCAGTAGCTGCCAGCTGTGACTGCTGGAGGATGTGTAACGTCCATCGTTTCAGTCCTTATACCTCTTTAATTATCGCCCGCCGTCGTAGGCGACAATGTCTTTGCCAGTGTGTGCGCGTTTGTCTGTCTGTTAGCAAAATATCCCAAGAACCGCTGAACCAAATCCAGCGAAACTTTCAGAACGTACTTTAATGTGCCTCTACTGCTAATTAACTTTTGGAGCCAGCCCAAGATGGCCGCCACGGCTAATCGAGCTTAGCAAACACAAAATGGCAAAAAAAAATTAACCAGTTTTACAGATATTGAGCTACAATTTGGTGTGGTAGTGGCTGAGAGTCATTCCCAAAACATACTCCAAGACAAGACTACTCAACTTCAGTTTTAAGTGTCCTTTTTATAACAATTCCTGTGGTTTTGAGGGCCACAGGGAGTAAATATCACCCACTGCCAAAATGCGAAGGCAGGCGATTATGTTTTTGCGTATTTGAGCATGTGTGTACTACGTTTCAGTGAAAGTTTTAGAAAGTAACAGATTAACCTTTAGAGCTAACCTAAATTAAAATGGCCACCACAGCCCACTGACCTTAAAACACACAAAAATGCCTATGACTCTGTCAGTTTTACACATATTGACCTAAAGGTTGGCCTGGTAGTAGCTGAGACTGATCCCCAACTCATGTTCAGAGTCAACTCCGTCCTGTTTTTTGTCAAAATGCCTTGTGAACCGCTGGATGCTACTGGATGGATTTTAATGAAACTTTTAGGAATCAATCATTAGATGTACATCTACAACTGATTAACGTTTGGAGCCAACCCAATTCAAGATGGCCATCACAGACAACTGACTTTAGCAAACAGAAAAATGTCTGTAATTATCCCAACTGATTTGTAACCAGGTTCCCTTTTTAAGTGAATTTCCTTTTCCTTCCCTAATGTTAGGCCCTGCCACCAACTATGGTGATAGTGGGAATCTACTGTGGTGTGATAGCCGCCATGTTTCTGCTGCTGAAAACGGTGAATTACCGCCTCCACCACGCCCTGGATGAGGGGGAGGTCGTGGAGCACCAGACCAAGGAGAATCAGGGCCGCAGAGGGGGCATTGAAGGGGCAAACAATGGCGGGTTCACCCATCGAAAGGACAGCAACGGCCCAGGGTATGTGGACACATTATTCAGCGTGAGGCTGGATGTCATGTTGGGACTGTAGGAGTAAGACATTTATGTGCTGCTGATTCTACAGAGGCTTTGTAAAACTATTTTAATTTGCACTGTTTGGTTTAGCTTTCTGATCAGTGATGGCAAAACAACACGTAGAGTGTTGATGTGAAATGAGTCGAGTCAGTTAAAGGAGATGTGATCATCGCCCGCTGCTGAAGGCGACAGCAATAATGATTTTGCCCGTGTCTGTGTTCTTTTGTCGGTAGCATATGCAAATTACTGGATGATCCACTGTATAGATTTTTGTGAAACGCAAAGAAAGTAATCATTTGATGTACATCTACACTTTTTTACCTTTTCATGTCAAACCCTAATCAAGATGGCCACCGCAGCTATATCCCCTCAGTCAACACAAACATGGCTGTAACTCACTCAGTTCTGCAGATGTCACATCTTGCACAATATCGGATGAGATCGTATACGGTTTAACGAAAAAGGTTACAGATCCCTTCTGTCGCTTCTGTTCAAAAGATCAGTTTAGTTTAAAACTCTGGCATGAAAGGTGGAGGGCAATATGCATTCCTTCAAGGATTGCTACTAAGTTCAAACACCTGCGTAGTCAAGTTTCAAACCAGATGCCATTTTCCTGTGTGGCAACACAGATCTGTGCTGTCCAACATTAACAACTTAAATAACTTGGAATGTGATCAACACAACACTTACTGCAAATAAAATACTCTGACATGTTTGTTAAACATAAAAGAAAGCTGTAGTGTAGCAAATTTTTTAATGCCTGTTTCTGACTCTTTAATAAGAGCAAGTGAGATTTCAGTGTTTTACGGCCCTGAAATGCGGAAATGACTCATTTTCACATTCCTAAGGGAGCGCAGACAGGATGCTGAGTGAGGGCAGAAAGACAGCTACATGAACCAGGGAAATTACATTTTCTGTGAAAACACAGTGTGAATGCTGAGCGCTGAATGCTGAAAGTTGCTGAAGAAGCTGAAACCGAGTTAGAGCTAGAAGAAGCAGAACACTACCAAAAACCTAAAGGAAGCAAGTTGTTAGCTAACACTTAAAAGTAGCAAAACAGTAGCTAAAAGTAGTGCAAGAAGACAAAAATAGGACAAGTATCTTGAAGCAGATTTCATAGGGAACAATGTTTTTTTTTTTTTAAGAAGCCTCAATGTGTTTCTATAGGAAAGTATTTGTAACTATAGTTACATATTTTGAAAAGTTTAAAAGTTACAAAAAGCAAAAGTCATAGCACCCAGCTCTTGAATGAGCTGAACGTGTTGACATATGACTGGCTAAAATAGCCCAAAGTATGCAGACGTAGTTAGAGTGCAAAAAACGTGTGGAAAAATAAAACGCAGGAAAACAGTAGTGCGTATACGGAGTCAGCCGCAGAGATAGTTGCAGTTACAGCTTTGCTTGCACATCTGGAGCAACATTCCAGGTTGTTTGAGTTTACAGTGGAGCAGAGAAAGCAGAGCTGAAAGACATGAAGGTGCTTTTGCCTTAGTTTTTTTTATTTATTTATCGTCCTTACTGGTCTGTTATCCAGTTTTCCACACATCATGTTGTAACTCATTGGAGTGTTTTATTTGGTCGGACTGGTTAATGAAAGTTTTTTTGGCATATGGAAATGATTTACAGCACTGGCAGGTTTTTTGTTCCAACATACCAACTGGTTACACGGGCGTGTCTGAGCTAAATATAAACCAGGAGAAAATTTACATGGATCCTTTTTATTATCGTCTGAAGGTGAAAGGGCAAAAATTTGGGATGTGTGTGTATAGTAGCTGAGAGTCATCCACAACTTTTGCTCTTGAGCGGTAACTGACAAAACCTAGCCATAATTATCGGAATCATCTCCGTCTGTGTGTTTGCAATACATCTCATGAACCACTATTAATAATAATATTAATTGTTGGGTGTACATCTACAACTCATTAACCACAGCCAATTCACCTTAGAAAACATGAAATTGGCTATAACTCAGTCGATTTTAGATTGGATGGAGAGCGTCAACGACAACTTTCAAGTCTTGCCACAGATTCTCTCCTGTATTTCCCTCTTTACCCTCCTGTCAGTTTAGGTGGACAGCCATGTCTTTGCAGTTGTCTTACTCTTTCTATTTTCAGGCTTGGGGTGATGTTTTACAACCAGTACCGCTTTAAACAACTTTATTCCTTACCTGTCTGCTGTGTTCCTTGTTCTTCATGATGCTGTTTGATCACTAACGTTCTGTAACAAACCTCTGAGGCCTTCACAGAACAGCTGGATTTATACTGAGATTAATTTAGACACAAGTGGACTCTAGTTACTAATTAGGTCATTTCTGGATTTTAGTTCAGAGTGTCAAAGGAAAAGAGGGTGACTAAATGCACACCACAGCCTTCAGATTTTTCATTTGTAAAAAATTAAAAAAACCATGACTGGTTTTCCTTCTACTTCACAATTCTGCTCTACTTTGTGTTGATCTGTCACATAAAATCCCACTAAAATACTTAAAAGTTTGCGGTTGTAATGAGACAAAATGTGGAAAAAGTTCCAGAGGTATGGACACTATTTATGAGACATATGCGGCATGTGTTTGTAATTAGGGTATATGCACGTGTTTGTGTGTTTACAAAAGGGACCCTGGAGGGGGTATCGAAATGGCGGACTTCATTCGACAAGAGACTCCACCTGTGGACTGCAGTTCCAGAAACTCCTACATTGGGATGGAGTCCAACCAGGTAAGCAGAGTGCTGGTCTGCTGCCCGCTGCATCCCATAATGTGCTGAATACAGGAGGAAACCTTTTCAACTATTTGTACAGGCTGCATTGTTGACATTCATATCTGTAACTCTGCATTTTTATTACTGTTAACTGGTGATCAGTTAGTTGACATCAAACCAATTACTGGATAATTAAACTGAAATAACTGGATTTAACACAAACCTGGCTTATGCTTTAAAAATGATTTAAAATCATTATAAGATTGCAATCTCAGTTATGGCTTTAATCATTGCATTTTTAATGTTTATGTATTAAATAGGCACTCGGTTCAATAAAGACTAAGCACATTTATTAGATTTGAAAAGAGGTTGAAGATCTATGTTTCGAAAGTGAGTTTGGGTACAGCGTAGGAAGTGTTAGTGTAATTTTCTGTTTTTTCACAAATTTATCATCGTACAACAAAAAGTCAATATTCATAGCTTAAATGCTATTTTTTGCTACGATTCAAAATGTGAATTTAAAATAAGGAATTTTAAAAACAGTCTTGTCATTTTTGATCATTTTACTAATTTTAGAAGCTCTTCTTTGTTTTGTTTTTAAATTAAAGTAGGTTTTGATACTGAGAAAAGAAGAACAAAACAGGATTTCCAACTTCAAAAAGAAAAAAAAAAAGTCAGATTATATCAGAAGGATATAAAATGTTTGACAAAGTCCTTGTTGAGTATTACTTCCTTACTGAACTACATAACTGCCTATGAGAACCTACCGTGTTTAGTAAAGCAAAAAGTAATGCCTTCCCCATTTTAAAAACAGTATTTGGCATGATGTGGTGCTGAAAAGGGGAGAAAATAAAGGTTGAACGGCTGGATAATTCTCCTCTGGACTGGATCTGTAACAAAGCAGCAGTCGCCTTATCTCAGTTATGGACAGATAGGCTAAAATTCAACAATAATAATTGGTGTTATTTTCGCACAGATGAATATTACCGTGTTTCGCTTTTCAGGAGGGTTACCATTCTATTTACAATTGTGGAAGTAGGCTATTTGTGGCCAAAACATAACACAAAGTCATTGATTTGGTATTACTTTGGTTTTATACCAAGGAGTTACTCCAAATTTTTGACAAAACATAAACCAGATCTGATCAACCGGCTCTGCGTTGATATTAGGAGCTGCTGGCAGAGAACAAACATGTGGTTAACTTACACGATGTTGTTAAAGTTGGAACCTGCAGGATAAGGTCTTGAAACAACTTTTATTTCCGGACGAGCCGCTGTGCTTCTGGTCTGGCACACAGGCAGAAATCATGAATGTGAGCTTCGCAGGAGGAGACTGTCACAAGCAGCTTTCACTCATAATTGTTAATGGATAATACAAATATATTGTGGTTTAGTACACTGGGCAATCTGTATGTCACAGAGCAGCTGGATACCAGTGATAATTGATGACACAGCAGCAGCATGAAAACATTCTACACTTTAAAATTTCATAAATTATCAATAAAGAAAAAATATTGCATCTTAACCACAAGGCAAAGCTGCATTATTTTGATGATTTTTTTCTCTTCCCCAACATTATGTCGAGGTTTATCTCAAAATGGGTCCATATATCAAATTTAGAGCCAATAAGAAGTCTTTAAAGCCACATATTTGTCACAATTGTTTTTTTTGTTTTGTTTTTTGTGTAAAGAGGCATTGCTGCTGGAAATGGATGAGGATTGCAAACAGTCAGTGTGTATTACAATGTGTTCAGGTTTGGATTTGAATTGAACATTTATTTACAGGTTAAATTTCTTGAAAGGAAAAATAAAATAACAATAAAATAAAAGGTATCATTCTTTAAATAGGAATAAAATACAAAAATACAGGCAATAGAGTCCAAAGGTCAATGGTTGATGCATGTGTTTTCATCCCGTCACTCAACCCTGTTTTGTGTTCAGGTTGTGTGAATAAGGAGCAATTCTTTAAGCAGATCTTTTTTTCCAAAACTTCCAGCTGTGTAACTGTTGTGTTCATTAATGTCTGACTCCCATGGGTGCAGTGCTTTGCATATTTAATGTGTGTGTGTCCCTGAGTTAATAATCAGCCAGCGTTTGTTCTGCCGCTGTAGAAGGTTGGTAGATAATCAAAACTATTATTTTTTTTTAACAACAAAAACAAAAGCAGTGATAATTCAGACTCTTGCCTTTTTAGGAACTCTTTTCTCCATGATTTTCACAGCACACAAGTTTAAATAGAAATAAACAAAAATCTGCTACTGACTTAATGACCACTTTTTCCTCTTTAAAGCAAATGGCTTTATTTATTTTTCTTTCTACACATTTCAGATTGCATCTGCACATGGAAGAGCAACAGTTGTCAAAGGTAAACATAACTATTCACTGTTACAGTTCGCCCGCTTCCGAAGGCAGGGCAATAATGTCTTTGCCTGTGTGTGTGTGTGCACACAAGTGTTTGTTTGTCTGTACCATTATCAAAATATTTTATAAATCACTGAACAGATTTTAGTGAAACTTTCCAAAAGTAATCACTTAATCAAGATCAGCAATACCTCAGTGAATTTTATAGATACTGAGCTCAAATTTAGTGTGGTAGTAGGTGTGAGTCATTCACAACACATTCTCCAAGTGCTATCAAATCATGCAAGATCTCATGAGATCATGCATAATGCTATTTTCAAGGTTTGACAAAAATAGCTATAATTCCATTTTACTTTCTCTACATTAAATTATTTTAGTTTAAAATACTCAAATGAAAGGTGGCAGAAGATAAGCATTAATTTTTTTTCTTGTACCTGTTTAACTCCATGTATTTGAAAATAAAAGAATGGATTTGTTGTAATCACACAACAATTTAAATGTTTTGTTTTATATTCTTATATTTGTGGGACAACCCCATTCTTGATTATGATCACCCTGCGGTCCAGGAGATGGACTCTGACTCAGCATTGCTGTGACCTCAACAGCTTTAAAAAGACACTGCTGAGTTTTTATATTTATATAAATACGTGGCTAGTCTTAGCAGGGGACTTTTTCCCTGGGAAGGTTTTAATGGAGCACAGCGTAAACACTAACTGTAAGTGCAGCTTTGCTTTGGGCCCATCATACCGAGTTAGCCTGAGGTGGCTGTGTCTTTTCAATAATTCAGTAAGTTATCATCATTAGATAGCAGTTTGCGATTTAGGGTTTTAGATTTTTGTTGTTTTATCTAATTCCTATTGGTCAATCAGACTGTCCCTTACAAAGAAGCCATTACCTTTTTTGGGGAAACTATCACTGCAAAATCTAAGTGTTTTGATCTTTGTAAGAAAGTTATCTTGGAACAACAATGAAGGTATTCAAGGAATCCAATTGGACTCATTTGTAGCCCTCTTTTTTTTTTTTTTTTTTTTTTTTTACTTATGCTTGTACAACCGTGGCCTCTTCTTGGAAAAAGGATTTCCAAGCATGAAATGGGGGTTTGTATTTCTTGTTCCTCTGTAGAGATCACTTGTCTGTGAGATCTTGATTGTAAAATTAATAATTGATTAGACTCCTAATTGCTTTCTTACTATCATTGCAGGAGATGTTGGAAAGATCTCAGATGATATCAGTTTAACTCTTGTTGAGAGCTGCAGTCATGATCATGGTAAACACACAAGCAAACAAAAAGCTTTGTCTTGTTAAAGGGTTAATTTTTAACTCTTGATGTTTCACTTCTTGCGTGTTTTTTCAGATCTGCTCTCAGACACAAAGATGTACTGCCTTGTTCCCAATGACTCCTTTGCCTCCTTGCAGCCATCAACCTCCTTGTGTCCTTCAGAGTTGTCAAGGGAGGCTGCAGATCTCTGCAGCTCTTCTGCTTATCACTTCAGCCTGTCACACTCATCCTGTGACACAGAGTTGACCACTCACGCTTCCATGCAGTCTCAGACCTTTAGGAAGGAGCTCCGTTCTCGGGGCCTGCCTCGGACCTCTAGCTCAGCAGGCTCTGCTTTTCCTGACCCGTGTCTACCAGACTTTACTTTGTATCCTCCACTCAGGAGAGGTGGCCTTGATCCCGTGTGTGAGCTAGAGGCTGCCAAACCCCACAGGCCAGGGATCTGTGACAGAGAGCAGCTTTACCAGCAGGACCCAGTTGTGCCCTCTACCTCTGGAGAAGAACGTCACAGGCACAAAGAACAACGCAAAGTTGCTCGTTCTGCCTCCAGAGAGGCGGGTGAAGGTAGCTCAGGACTTTACCAGGTGGACATGAGGGCTGGTGGGAAAAGCTCTGCCGGAGGAGGAAAAACCCAGGCAGGAGAACGGAGTGCAGATAGCCTGAAGAGTTTGAGTACTCATAGTAGTGGCTCCACTGAGAGCTACTGCAGTGGCACAGACAGGGACACCAACAGCACAGTCAGCAGCTTTCACAGTGAACAAACAAGTTCAACACATGTGGAGAGCTTGCTCTCACTTTCAGGGGACGAGCGTGGACAGGACCAAGGAGAGACCCTCCCTGCTCCTGCTGATGGCAGGGCTTCAAGCCTCGGCAGTATCAGTGCTCATGGTCTCAGCAACGTTCCTTCTAGGGAGGCCAATAAAAACCCTCACGCCAATGAGCTGACTGCTAAACAAACTGCAGACACACCTTCTGCTGCAACCCAGGAGCTAGTGGAACCTGGAGCCAGCCTGGAGCAGCCCGGCATAAGGACCAGTGCTGATGGCTCGACGGGTGTAGATGCTCCAGAGCAGGAGCAAGCAAAAGATGACAGTCACACAAAGTTTGATACCATTGTTCAGAGGACTTCTTCTCTGTCAACTGGGCGCAGTGGGCGTCGGCATTCTGGAAAGAAAAGAGCGAGCAGCTTTGATGCCAGCCGGCACAGAGACTACCTGTCTGTGCGTGGGATGGCTAAGCCATGTAGTGCAGTCTTTACTGCCGGAGGAGAGGATGACTCTAGTGATCAGAGTGAACTCAGTTGTGCCTCCAGCCTCCATTCCACCCACCATCTAAGTACAGACAGCTCATCCAGTACCACCCCCCGCTCCTGCCACTCACCAGAGGGTCACTTTAGGGGCCTGAAATCCAAGCACTCTGCATCCAAAGCACCCTCATCCTCCACAGGGAAAGGTGCAGCTGGATCTGAGGCAGGACCCCGAACCGGAGGGAAGCGTCGCACCTCCCGTCGAACGCCCAGCACAGGTAGTGCCAAAACACACACTAGAGTGTTGAGTCTGGACAGTGGCACCGCTGCTTGCCTTAATGACCCCAGCCACTTAGGAGCACCATCTGGACATCGACCCCTCACCACCTCCAAGTCAGACCTGGAAGCCAAAGAAGGGGAAGTCCTGGATGCTGCATCTTTGCTAGGTCGGGCTTCTCAGTTGGAATCTGTGACTCGCTCCAGAAACAGTCTGCCCAACCAGACAGCTTTCACCGAATCTCACGATGCAGCCACCGTTTCTCTGCGGGGTAGGTACCACACATGTTAACCTTTGTTCAGTTGGCCCAGGTAATATTTGCTCATAATTTAGTAAATTATTAGCAAGCCTATGTGATACCAGTCTATTGCAGGCTTATTACAACTAATGTTATTGTTCCGAAATGCAAAGTCGGGTAATGATTTTTTTGCCAGCCTCTGTCTGTCGGTCTGTTGGTCGGTTATCAAAATATCTTGTGAACCATTGGACAAATTGTAATGAAACTTAATTATACATCTACAACTTATTAATGTTTGGAGTCAACCTGATTCCACAGCCAACTAACATTAAAAAAACTCCAATATGTCTATAACTCAGACAATTTTACAGTTACTGACTTACAATTTGGTGTGGTAGTAGTTGAGACTGGTTCCCAACAGATTCTGAGTGCTAACAAATTGCTCAAAATCTTTGTTTAAAATTTTGACAATACCTAGTTGGAGTCGGCCTTCTCAGACTGTTAGCAAAATATCTCATTAACCAGAGGGTGGACTTTAGTAGAACTTTCAGAAAGTAATCATTTGATGTACATCTATAACAAGTTAACTTTTGGAGATGGTACAATTCAAGATGGCTGCCACAGCTAATTGACATTCTCCAGCACAAAAATGGCTACAACTCAGTCAGTTTTATAGATAATTGTACTAAAATTTGATGTGGTACTAGCTGAAAGTCAGTCATAATAAATACTCAGAGATCTTGCGATATTGCATCAGATCACCCATAACTTATTTTCAAGGTTTGACCGAAACTGCTACAGCTTTGTCATTTCTCAGCATAAGATTATCTTTGTTTAAAATTCTGGCGGCGGGTGATAAGCATTGCTTCAAGGAATGCTAGGCCTTTAATTGGTCTAGTTTTGTTATGTCTTTGTTTTGCACCTTAAGATTATAGAAGTCCCAATTTCATCATGTTTCTTTGTCCACCTTAATATCACTTCTTACTGATGTATTAAAACAAACATAATGACAGAGTTCATAAAGTTGTTTTTGTTCAGTCTGAGTGTCATCCTCCAGACGTTGAGTATATTTCTGAGTGGCGTGTGCTAGTAATTGCATACGGGATGTTGTCTGTCTTCCACATTCAATGTAACCATGGTGAGTTTCCATGGAGTTACAATTCTGACCCAAGGAAAGTGTTCCTGTGCAGATCACTATTAGTATGACAGCACAGTGTGTGCTTTGTGCTGAGGTTGGACAAACAGATGCTCTCTTAGTGTTATATACACTGAAGATCATAGACTTGGAGTCTCATCCCCTGATGTCGTCAAGTTACATTTTACTGAGGTCTTCCAGGTTTGGTTCTTGTGTTATTGCTCCTGTGGGCTGTGATATTTTTTAAGTTTATTTTATGTTGACAGTTCTGATTTTTTTTTTTTTTAGGATTCATCCACAGAAATATACAGTGCTGGAAGCAGAATGAGCCTGGGCAGTTATATTACTGCCTAAATATGTGAAAAAATTAGGGGGGGACATCTTTGTGCACCTCATGATTAGATTATGATTCAGAGTGCTGCGATGTGATTGTAAAACACTTATCAATGCATTTGATTACCTGTGATTACCAGGTTTATGAGTAATCACCAGGAGACAGTTGATAAGCTTATGGACTTGTTTATCGAAAACAAAAGGCCCTTTTACAAAACAGTTTGGCTAAATGGGCGCAAAGACCAGTCTGGCGTCACTCAGAAAGACAGAATGACAGCTGGCTCCACAACCTCGATCCAATATGGCACCCCATATCTATCTCCTGGTGATGAGAAAAGCATTGTTTGGTCTGGTTATGACATTTAAAGCTGTTGTTGTTCTTTCAACTGCTCCCCTCTTCAGGGGTTGCCACAGCGAGCAAACTCGCGCGAATGATTTGGCAATTGTTTTACACCGGATGACTTCCTGACGCAACCTGGGCTCGAACCTGCACCTCAGGATTACAAGACCGCGGTATTGACCACCGAGCTACCACAGATGAAAATTAGTTAACAAAATGTTCACTTTTAATCTGATCTTTCCTCAAACTAATCGGATGATCTGGCAGAATTATAAACATTCTTCTGACCTAATTTCTAAATTGAAAATACTCATCAAACAGACTAAGTCCTGTAAGACCTAAAACTTGGATCCTAAATTCAAACATCCTGTTCAAACGATTGTCGTATTTTAGATCACTTTTGATTAAAGATAGATCTAATTAAATCAAAGATCAAGTAGTTAAACGGTTACAGAGGTAGATCCAATAATTATTTCCTGACAGTTTCATGTAGCTGTCCATTGCTTCATGAAATATTTTGCTAACAGACAGACAAAATTGACTTCAAATAGTAAATGACAAAATTGTAAACAAAGATCTTGTACAATCTGTTAGTGCTCAGAATATTTTTTTTGGTAAAATTTAAGTTAAAGCAATTTCTGTTTTTTTTTTTTGTTTTTTTTTTAGGTACATTAGCTGTGGCATCCATCTTGAATAGAGTTTGTTTTTGAAGTAGGTTAGCTGTGGCAGTCATCTTGAATGGAGGTTGCTCCAAAAATTAATCAGTTGTAGATGTACATCAGATGCAAACTACTTTCTGAGAGTTCCCCTAAAAACTGTTCAGTGATTCATGAGATATTTTACTAACAGACAAATAGAGTTGACGTCAACAGTTAATGGTAAGGCTTAAAGCAAAGCACAATGTGTTATGTTCAAAGATTGTGTTGGGGACTCAGCTAAAACCTCTCCAAAGTTCAGTATCTGTAAAATTGGGTGAGTTATAGCTGTTTTTGTTTTCTAGATTTTGTTGGCTGTGGCAGCCATCTTGAGTTGGGCTTGGCCCAAAAGTTCGGCTGAAAATAATTTTTTAGCATGCACTCAAAGCTTTTAGAGAAAGGAGACACATTCACGCTACCTGATCTATGATGTTTCTCACCATGACAGCACCAGGAAGTGAGGAGACAGTCATTTTTCGTCGGGAGCGTAGCACATTTCGTCGCCAAGCTGTACGGCGGCGGCACAACGCAGGAAGTAACCCCACCCCTCCCACCTCGCTCATTGGCTCTCCTCTCAGGTACGGTGTAAGCATGTTAATGGGTGTTTGAATCTTTTGTTGTGCATTACATCAAACAAAACACCATCTGTGTTCTGACTCTTGCCTTCACTATGCATGTAGTGCTTTTAGTATTATTTTCCCAAGACTTACTTTCTTTATCCTGCTGTCTTTTGAAGTCCTCATTTTGAACAGAAATCAAAGAATGGATTCTTTTTACATTCAGAGGCACAAGGGTTGACTAATCCTAAATGTGTATGTGATTAGTTCAGAGATAGAGGTCTTTATTTATCATGTTGCCCCTTTAAAAGACCATTGTGTCAGAATAAATGATTATATCATAACAACAAAGAAAAACCTCTACCCATTCTTCACATGATTGTATATTTTTGTTTCTTTTGGTAATAAGAGTTTGTAGTTCAACTTCTGTAGACTTTTGTTGCCCATCAATTTTACATTAACTCCATCAAGGGAATATATCTTAGACACTATGTTAGGACTGCCTAATATACAAGTCTGTGTGGAAATGTAATTGCAGCTGTTCTATAGGAAGTTGCTTTTTACAAGTGGTTAGTTGGTTAATCTATCGACTAATGAGTGAGAGCTCCAGTGAGAGTTGGGGATCACAAGACAATGATGCCAACAGGACTACATCATCTGCAAAGAGCAGAGATGGAATCCTGCAGCCACCAATCAGGACCCCTGTCTAACTTCATGGAGTTCATTTAGCAGCTTAAAACAATTTATGGAGGTTTAGTTTTTCCTGATGGTTTCTTCACAGCCCATCTGGTCTGGTCTGGTCTGGTCATATACTGTACTGTATTGTAAAGGAACCTTCCAGGCCGTCCAAACTGTCATTTCATTGTCAGCTAGCTTGAGGTACTCCAATATTTTATACCCCATTAGCGTTTAAATGGCTAACCTAGCTTGTTAAACACTGTTGTAGCTACAGACTGTTTATCTGCCATGATAGTCAAAAAGTGTAGCTCAGACGGAGTCAACCAGAACTTGGCTAATGTATGGAGCACATACTAGCATGGGGTGGAGAAAGAGTGTTGAAATGTTTAAGAAATTAAAAAATATGTTTGTAAAATTATGTGTCAGCTGCAAGTATTGACATCACTTAATTTACATAATTGATGATGTCAATTATGACAACTGTTTATGCCAGTCCTACATTTTATTTTTATTACTAACAGATCTCACATTGAAAGACAAGTTCATTATTGTATCAAACTGGTCATCACTTGCTTTTCTAACTTTATAGAGAATCTGACATTTAAAATCTAACAGCTCAGTAATGTTATAATCCTTGCTGTCTTCTGCAGGGAAGTAGCCTTTTACCCGAATACTTTAAATTCTCATTCTTTTGCATTTGTTGTCTGATTTAAAGACACCCTGTCATACTTGGAAGGTTGTGTCCCACCAGCAATGAAAATTTCATTGAAAATCTCTTTTTTTAATCTAATAAATCCAACCATTTTTACGATTTAAAATAGCTGTTCTGTTTTCATAGAGGTCTGAGAATTGCACAAGTTTTATAGCCAACCGGTATTCACCCTTAGCAAATGATCTCAGTTTTCCTGTTGCTATCTTTCAAGGTCACTTTTCTAAATGCTGAGCCTTGAAAACTGTGTGCAGCTTGCCAGGGGCCAATAAACCTGCAAAATACAATTTTTAACCGATCCCTTCACTGTCCTTCACTCTCTTTTAGTGCTGCACTGGTCACCTTCTGTTTTTCAAGGTTTTCTGAATAAGATTACTTAGAACAATATAAAGTTTACTATTAGAGTTTAGATAAGTAAAGTTACTATTCTAAAGAAAGTTTTGAATCTATCGCTCTGTTGTAATGAATCAACAATATTCAAATTTAAATGACAAATTTGGATTACGTGCTCTTAAGTAAAACTTTCTGATAGTTTGATTAATTTATTAAAAAGAGTTACTTTCTTAGAGTATTTGTTTCACTGCCATGTCAGGCACTACTATGGAGGTCTATATTTACACAACAAACAGGCGTGGAGCAGCTGCTTCACTGTTTTCTAAAGGGGGTAAAAATGTATGTTTTTATGCCCCACTTATTTTGACTTAAAAATAGCATGTTATCACTGTCAGCAATAAAACAATTAGTTATTTTTATTCTAATGTCACTTTCTTAGTTACAAAGTCAAAACAATCTTCAAATAATTTATACATTCAACACCCCCTCCCTCAGCTTTGAGTTGGTTCAGTCCAACTCAACTACACTGGTAACTGCTAATCTGCTGGTCAGACAGTGTTCAGCTTGGAGTTGAGAGAGAAAGTAAAGTTGTTCTTTAAAGCTTTAAAACTGTGCTGCAACTTTTTCCACAGCTATGACTCGGACAGAAAAGAGAAAGAATGTTGAGTGATCTCACGCTATCTGCAAATTTATAAAAAGTTTGAATATACTTATTTTAAACTGACACTGATGATTGGTAGAGACAGGATGAGATTAAATAATCTTAGGCTTGTGCCTAGTCCTTTTTGTAAATGTATTGACTGCTCTTTGTATTTCTTTATTTGTTCTATGCATGTGCATATTCAAAATTAATCATCATTTAACCTCCTAAGACCCGAACTCTTGCATGTCATGCATTTTTTATTTCTCTTTGCTCTTTGGGCTGATTGGGACCTGATGTGAATCAAGGAATGCTAAGCAAAATGTGATGTCCTCCCTTCTCCTCCAACAGTCTTCAGGAGGCTCTCAGCCAGGCCTCCCAGCCTTCTACTTCCCTGGTGAAAACGCAGCCATCCAGAACCCCTTCACAGGTGACAGTCCTCAGTGCAAGTGTCTCCCTGCTGGCCAGGAATGGAAGCATACCCCTGGAGGGTTCTCAGGACAAGGCATCAACAGTTGGTGCCTCCAGCTTGCAGGATGACTTTGGTAAGAAGCACATCAAGAGAGCTAAGCTGTCACCGATTAATGCCTGCTGCCAAAAAGGTGAAGGCAAACGATTATATTTTGTCCTTGTTTGTGTGTGTGTGTGTGTTTGTGTGTGCTTGTTAGCAAAATATCTCATGAAAACTTTCAGGAAGGAATCTTTGGATGTACATCTATAACTGATAACCTTTGGGGTTAAACCAATTCAGTATGGCCGCCACAGCCAACTGACCTCAGAAAACACAAAAATAACTAGAGTTCAGTCAGTTTTACAGATATTGTGCTAAAATTTGGTGTGATTGTAGCTGAAAGTCATTCATAACACATACTGCAAGTGCTTCTCCTTGTGCATGATATATGCTTAAAACTGTAGCATTATCTGTTGTCTCTGTTGTCTGTTGTCTGTTAGCAAAATATCTCATGAACCACTGAATGGATCTTTTTTGTCATTAAAATGAGGCATTTTTACTGATTAAACACATTGTATTAGTCAGAATCTTTTTTTTTTTTTTTTTTTTAAATAACTTTTTTTTAATTTACATTCATTCATTTCACAAAATAAAGGACCTCTCTAATCCAGATTGTATATGTAGGTGGAGCTGCAGATTTCAAGTTTTGCTGTGTTAGCCTCCTGGCCAGCAGAGTTGTGGATGCCTTTAAAACTTTTTTAGCAGGAGAAAGATAAAGTGAAGTAGGTCATACTTTAAACAAAGCAGTTTAAACATTAGGAGTGATGTCCTCGCCAGTTACATTAGACTAGATAAGAAAAATTTCAGACCAGAACGTCTTCATGGAGGGACAGCTCCAAAACGTGAGTAATTTGCTGTGGCCTGTTGGCATCGTTCACATAGAGGGGACACTGTGTCAAATATTTTTTGCAAGCCTGGCTTTAGTATAATGAGCTTGATGCAGGATCCAACATTGCATAAAACTGAGCCGAGCACAAATTGAAGATCTGTGTTCCCTCTTTAAAACCTGCCCCAACATCATCTGAACAACAGTTCAAAGTTTGTCTCCCATACAGTTTTTTACACCAATTCTGGTTTGGTCTATCTTGGAGTGTACAATGGTTAATCTTCATAAGAAAAAAAATTCTCTCTTTGCCTATACAACTTAAACATGATTTTGAAATCTGCTGAATAATGCTAAACCATTTATTAGTTATAATTCTTTTGGCTTTCTTACCCTCAGTATTTCTTATCCAAAATGGAAATCAGAAAACTTGCCTTTTATTTGTTTTTATATATCGTCCACCAGGCCCTTTTTCTCTGTTTCTGTCTGAATTCTTAGACTTGTTCTCTGACTTATTATTGAATACTGAGAAAGTCATAATAGTGGGGGATTTCAATATTCATGTGGATGTTGAAGGTGATAGCTTAAACATAGCATTTAATAATTT
>JAOXNZ010000002.1:6231111-6242035 GCA_028566095.1 Kryptolebias brasiliensis | reverse complement strand
AATTGAAGTCCAGTTGCTTTTGTTTTTAACTTTTTTGGATTTACCATGTCCTGGATGACTGAGAATCTACACCAGCACTTTCCAGTATTGCATGTTTTGTTTGATTTTATTTTATCAGTCTGATTAGGAATTGTGTCAAGGAGTGGGGTGCAGTGTTATGCAAAGCTGTTTGGGAAAAATCATCTGAAATAATTGTAGTTGAAACCCTTAATGCAGGGGAATGAAGTATTGACAGCTGGCAGAGGCTCTGCGTGAGCTTGGGTTTTAATGGTGGTTTGTTTTAAGGTCTTTGTGCTGAAAAAGGACATAATGTCAATTTATAGCAGGTTGTCTTTATTTCAAATTTAATGCTTCTGTTGTTGGAATCCAAACTGCAGCGTTTTATTATATACCTGTTAGCCCACCCTACAAACATCACCACCAGCCGCCACTGAATATAGGGTTTAATCTGATGTTGGCGCACCCT
Source organism: Kryptolebias brasiliensis (assembly GCA_028566095.1). Taxonomy (NCBI): domain Eukaryota; kingdom Metazoa; phylum Chordata; class Actinopteri; order Cyprinodontiformes; family Rivulidae; genus Kryptolebias; species Kryptolebias brasiliensis. Next base: position 6,241,569 of record JAOXNZ010000002.1, on the reverse strand, counting down.
TTGCGGCTATAACAGCTTCAACTTATCTGGGCTTCCCGCAAGGTTTAGGAGTGTTTATGGGGACATTAAGCGCTTTGGGGTCCTCGGACTAGATAAAGTGCTATACAAGTACCAGCCATTTACCATTCTTCCAGAAGATCATTTGTGAGGTCAGACACTGAATGCTGGACAGAAGGCCTGGCTCACAGTCTCTGCTCTAACTCATCCCAAAGGTGTTCTATCAGGTTGAGGTCAGGGGTCAGGGCTCAGTACAGGCCAGTCAAGTTCTTCCACACCAAACTCACTCATCCATGTTTTTATGGACCTTGCTTTGTGCACTGGTGCTCAATCATGTTAGAACAGGAAGGGGCCATCCCCAAACTGTTCCCACAAAGTTGGGAGCATGAAATAGTCCAAAATGTCTTGGTGTGCTGAAGCTTTAGGAGTTCCTTTAACTGGAAATAAGCGGCCGAGCCCAACTCCTGAAAAACAACCCCGCACCATAATCCTCCCTCCACCAAACTTTACACTCCATACAATACAGTCAAACAAGAACCATTCTTCTGGCAAGAACAGATAAACAGCACCCTCTAGAAAATTCTAAATAACCCTTTGAAGACATGTTTGCCCTTACATTTGAACGACGACCTCCTAGAAATTCAGGTGGTGTTTTTGTGTGGGGTTGGCTGCGCTTGTTGCCCTAACTGTGTTTAAATGCCCCCAATAATTACATTTCCTCAGGGGATCAATAAAATATCCTTCTATTGCATTCTATTCTGCTGGTCAGAGCCTTTTGGTAGATTAAATTATATGCTGGGAAGAAGCAAAAGGTTAAAGATGAACACTTTTACTGAACAGAACTTTCCTGATGTATTTTTAGCATATGTGTGAACTGAGGTATTACTCAGCACATTTCTTCCTATTTATTTAATTATATGAATTGACTGTTCAATGCATAGAGTTCACTTTTCTGCTGTATTTGTGATGAAGTTTGTAACATTGAAATTAATGTGTGCCATTTAAACATTCAAAGCTATGAAAGGTTTAAACATCTGATGTAATAATTCTATAATCTAAATATTGTTTATGTCGGAGTTTCTACATTAAATATGAGCCATGTTTATTGTTATGATGTCATCTTTCCCGGAAGTAAAGGTTAAAGTAAAGTAATGTCTGTGATTTTCTAGTTTGGGGTCTTTGTTAGGAACAGCTGGAATCAGAAAAACATGTTTTTGTCCCGGATACACTTATTATTCTGTTAACACTCAACATATAATCTTGTTTATAAAGATATAGACCAACCTATTTGTTTACTTTCACCAGATAAAAAGCAGGTTTATACGTTTCTTGCCTAATAAAAAAAAAAATCACATGATCGATTACTGTTATGCCCCGCCCACCGAACGTTCTGATTGGTTGCTGTGGAAAAGTTCCTGACAACGGTTTTCGACGTCATATATAAACAGCCGCTGCAGGTCCAGTTGTTTCACTCACTCCTTTCCCGGGACGCGCTGCTATAAAAGGTAACAAAACGTTTTTTTTATCTACCATGAAATTATTACACTTGACCATAAATGTCTCCCGGTAGCTTTCAGTTTTCGTAAGCTTGAAAAAGTTGTTTAGTTAGCTTATCTTCCAAAGACTTAGCTAGCTTCCCAGAATCATCCCGCGTCACGTGACTCGGTCAGGCGGTGTTTATTCAGCCCTGTTCCAGGGTCTATATTTTCGACACCTTGACACCTTACTGCGCTCACGCTGAAACAGTTTTTTTTTTGTCTAGGGGCAAATTTACAAGAGGAGCTTCTTTTCTTCGTCTCGTCCACTATAAGATTCCCAACGAAGGAGAAGATGCGTCAGCTCGTCCTCCTCCTCGCGCTGCTCGGCCTGAGTGTGGGATATCCTTCCGCGGAGCAGGCGGACGGAGGGAAACACTGGGTGCTGATCGTGGCGGGTTCTAACGGCTGGTACAACTACAGGCACCAGGTGAGGAGGGAGCTGAGTCCGCGGTGTAAACTGACTCCATCCTTCACCATTTAGTCCGCATTTACTTTGGGTATTATGCACTTGAACTGTAGATAAACCCCTTCCTCTAAATTTTGTCACGATGGTTTCTCCTAAATCTGTCTGTGGAATTAATGCAGTCAACATGAGTACGCCTGTTATTTCTATGTAAATGCATTAAAATTGTTCTCCCTTTTTTCCCAGAAGGTCAATAGTCTGTGCTATCAAGTCTTACAGAGGCCCAAAGCTCTGGGGGGAATGTCTCTATCTAACCTCTTGTACTAATACTAGACAACTAATATAATATTTATTGGGTTCAGTATGAGGAGAATGAATGTCCCCCGTCATGTGTGGGTATAGATGCAAATTTTGTTAATCTGGTAGCATTGAAAGCCTTACTATACTCACCTCTTCTACTTCTACTAGTTACACTAAGAATGTGTCATAAAAATTGGGTTCAACTTAGACACCATTTTGGCTGCAAACACTGTTGTTCCTAGCCTCTCTGATTGTGCAACCTCTCCCCTCTATGAGAGAGGCAATTTCTTCTATATACTTAAATACTTTTATCTTTTCATGTCCTTCCACTGTGTTAAAAACTGTATGGGAGACAGACTTGGGACTGTTGTTTTGAGATGATGCTGGGGGGATGTTTTAAAGCGAGTACACAGATCTTCAGTCTGTGCTCGGCTAAGTTTTGTGCAGTGTTGGATCCTGCATCGAGCTCATACTAAAGTCAGGCTGGCAAAAATATTTGACAGTGTCCCCTCTGTGTGTAGGCCACAGCTAATTACTCAGACATGTTTTGGAGCTGTCCCTCCATGAAGACGTTGTAATCTTTTATTTTTCTCACATTATTCAATGTAACAGGAGAGCCTATCACTCCTCATTTACAACATATCCTCTAAGCATTACCGTTCACATTACTGCATGAGATTACAGATAACGTTAATTTGAAGGTTTGACCAAAACACCATAATTTCTCATCGTAAGATGAACTTAGACTCTTGCAAAAAGGGCGGTGGGTGGTGTGCATCGTACTGTTCTAACAGCCCTTAAAAAGCTCCTATTAATTTGTTTTGACTCTTGTTGTTTCCTCTCACAGGCCGATGCCTGCCATGCTTACCAGATTAGTCACAGGAATGGCATCCCAGATGAGCAGATTGTTGTTATGATGTATGATGACTTGGCACAAAATGAGGAGTGAGTCTGCTTTTTTTCTTATTCTTTTTCCTCAAAACCCACGGAAATGCCGTCAGTCATAGCCGTTACTATTCCTTAATGTAGAAATGTCTCATGTAGGCAAGTTTAATGAAAGTATTTTAGCAGTCGTAAGCCAGCAGCTAAATGATTAGTGTAGATTTCATTTCTATTTCTGATTTAACTGACTGACTAAACTAGAGGGGATTTTAGAGTGGGGCAGCTGTCTGTCCCGTTGTCCTAAACCGCAGAAAACTCCCTCAGTCTTCTTGGCATTTCCAGTTTTGTTTGGTTCACACTGACGGCTTACGGTAAAGTCACGAGGAAACAATTGTGGTTTCCTTGTGACCAGAATCTGGTTTGTGCCAGAGGCAGGGCAGTCAGATTACAGGTGTTCAACAATAGTTGTTATTAACCTAACAACTGCTGATATCCTAGAACCTTATAGTTACCAACATCTCTATTTTTCTCCATTTATTAATCAAACATATCCTTTCAATTTTTGCAGTGATTGTGTCTAAACACTTTGCAGTAAAAAGTATATTTAGTATTTGAACTGTTTCTAATGCATACAGATTTGAGTTACTGAAAGAAGCTCTGCCATTGACGGGTGGAGAAAAAAACGGATGTGTTGAGTTTTTTCGGACTCTGTCATTCGCAGCTGAGTCATCAGTCGTCTGTTTCCTTTGTCAAATGACCAAGTGTTTTGTCAGCCATTTACACTTCCTTTTGTGAATCTGAATTGTTTTTTTTGTTTTCAGAAACCCCACCCCTGGTGAAATAATCAACAAGCCAAATGGTTCCGATGTGTACCACGGAGTGCTTAAAGATTATACCAAGGATGTGCGTACTTCAGGAAAAATGTTGGTTTAAAACAGCCAATCCCAGCTGTTAAATGAGTGTATTTAACTGGTCGTTTTAGAGGAGGCTAATGTTCTGACTTCATGTTACTGTTTCTCCAGGATGTGACCCCTCAGAACTTCTTGGCGGTCCTGAAAGGAGATGCTTCAAACGTCAAAGGTGGTAGCGGAAAGGTTTTGAAAAGGCAAGTGATAAACAAGAGAAAAAGGAAGAAAAGTCTCAAAGGGATAGCACCAGATACCAGCAGAACCAGTCTGTCTGGTTTGCCAGATTTGGTTTGATTGTTCCTAACTTACAGTTCTATCGTTTCTTGGCAGTGGTCCCAAAGATAATGTGTTTGTGTACTTCACTGACCATGGGGCACCAGGACTACTGGCCTTTCCTAATGATGAAGTAAGGACTTGTTTTAGTTCGTCTGTTTCACTGACTCTTTCTGGACATGAATTCTAATCACCATTTTGATCTTATTTATAAATGATACATGCAGAGTATCAGAGATATTAAATTGTGTGTTATTTGCAGATGATACAAATATTTTCTGCTCTTATATAGAAATGGTCCTTAAACTTTAACAAAACTAATTAGATGGGTCGACTCACCTCCTGTCCTAGAAAGATAGTGTCTGCATGATCCACTACATCCAACTACACAGATGTGTTCAGAAAAGGTAAACTTCTCTTCTCTCTTTGCAGCTTCACGTTGACGATCTCCAGGAAGCAATTCGTTACATGCACCAAAATAAGAAGTACAATAAGGTGAGAGGCAACAAAAACTGACATTTGACTAAACAATCTGGGCAGTAATACGTTGAGTGGTTCCGTTTTATGCAGGTGATGATGGAGGTGTACTGGAATATTGGATTATAACACTTTTGTTGTCCTTCTTCCTCCCTCACACACACACACACACAGATGGTGTTCTACATTGAAGCATGTGAGTCTGGGTCAATGATGAACAACCTGCCTGCTGACATCGATGGTAAGTTGACCTTTATGTCATTAGAAATACTTTTTTTAGTTAAACTACAACAAGCAGAAATTGATAAAAAGCACAGGTGGATGAAGTGATTAATCTTCGTCCACTCATGATGTTTGGCTTTTTGGTTACTTGGTCAAGTGTTAGTAAAGACTGAGATGGTTAAAAATTTTTATTTAACCAGGCAAATCCCATTGAGATCACAAATCTCTTTTTCAAGGGAGGCCTGAATGATACCATAATGATGATAGTTTCTTCTTTTAATGAACACGTAAAGTGCTTATATGTACTTTCTGTTTTTTTTTAGTTAATTTCAAATTCTTTCTCATGTCTAGACTAGTCTAAGGTTATTGCTGTGAGCTTTGGTCTTCAGTTTAGCTTTAAACCCTTCTTCAACACTGCGGTCAGCACACTATGGGTTGTGAGTCTGCCAGTCATGTGATAAATACAGCATGACTGTCAAAAGTCATAGGTCAAGTCGCTGCTGCAATACTTTCTGAACAAAGGTTGATTTAACTCAGTGGTTCTCAGACCTTTCCCATTTGGAGGAAAACATAGTTTTAGGCGGCCTCCTCCTCAGCGCAACAAGATTAAAACAAAATGAGTCAAAATTAATTGTAATTAAAAATATATAGAGAATTAAAAATTCAAGACTTGCATGATAGTTGGAAATCTTGATTCTGATTGAGTCAAATGAGTCTAAATGAACTGTAATCAAAATGTGTATAAAATAAAGACAAACCTCAAGATTTACAAAATTAACTAAATGCCGATTCAGCATTCATGCTACTGTTTTCTCCTTTTTTCAGCTGACAGGTTTCAGACACAAACAGGTCGTTTTTTTTAGTCTCTTCCTTCTGGATGTCTCCCGTCTCTGTGTTTTTTGATTTGATGCAGCTGTTTTTCTTTCCATCTATGAGCCCACATTGACGCGCAGGCCCACGACGTGGTCAGCAGAGCTTTTACAACATTTCAAATATCAGCTTTGCTCAGATTAGCCCACCTTGACCATGATCAATGTTCCTGATTTAAGGCGACGGCTCTATCAGCTGGAACACTTTCTCTCATTTATCGTCACGTTTCCATGTGTGACCTTGACCACACTTAAACCCAAATATACAGCAGCTCTTTATTTTGGTTTTAGCTGATGTTTACCATTGAAACTTTTTCAAGGCTTTAAAAGAGCTCCATTTCTGTGGCTTAGTGTTGTTTTCATATCTAGTTTCTAAGGTTACCATGAGAGTACCTTTGTGTTTTTCAGTGTATGCCACCACTGCAGCCAACGCTCACGAGTCCTCGTACGCCTGCTACTATGATGAGAAGAGGGACACTTACCTGGGTGACTGGTACAGCGTTAACTGGATGGAGGACTCTGATACGGTGTGCAACGTTTCTTCTGTTGTCAGATCATAACATTTATTGAACACTGGTCTAAAAATAATCTGAGTGTGAAAAATTTAGCTTGTAGGTAAGTTGTCACACGATGCTTTAAATAAGTATCAGTTGTTGACACTGACGCTGCATCCCGACAGGTTTGTGAGGAAGTCAGTATGAAAAAACTGGGATAAGCTACGTACAAATATTTAGAAGTACTGGTACTTTGTACCGGGCAGCTTCGAGCGCCGACATCTCTTACTAAATATGAGGTGCATAAGAAAAAGACAGCTGAAAATAAAAACTCCTTTTTATCGTTAAACCTAACTAAACTTTCATCAGGAAAATAATTTTAAAAATATAAAAAAACATCTTGAATAAAGGGATCTGAGCGTCTGACTAATCAGTCCCAATGACATAAAAATGCTGAAAATCATTTAGAATATTTACACCGAAACACTACAGGAGCATAGTTACAAAAAATACATAGAGATGGTTTTTAAATCCTTCAAAAATATTAGTAAAATTCAATCAAAATAAAGGAAAAAGTACCACAATGTTGCAGATAAAATTCTGCTGCTAGTTTTGACTGTGTGGGAGTTATTGCTCTGTATATTTTGATCATTTAAAGACATATTTTCCAATAACTACATTCATATTTTATTCTGCGATATTAAACTCATCCAGAATTTCAGGAAGTGAGGTTAGGATTTTATGAAACGTAGGTTTACAGCTAGTGTTGATTGTAATAAAACAAAAGTTGCAAGAAATAAAAATTTATTGTAAGGTTAAAAATGTTACTTTTAGTCAAGATAGCTCATTTTCTTTTTACTTTTTCTCCTAAATTTACTGGTGATCTGCAACCTAAATGACTGAATGAGTTTTGAGGTTGTTTTTTTACTCAAAATAAATAGTTTCTTTTCTTTTTCTCGACTTCAACAACAGTAAAAGTATATGCTGTTCATTTAAAAGTGAATCTGTTTCCAACAGCTGGTGTGAGGTGGGCAGCAACAGGAAGTGGTAAATATCTATAAAAGCAGCTGCAGTTTGTTTTTAACAAGCAGAATGAGACGTGAAACTAGAGAAATAAGATTTTCTGTGAAATTGCAGAGCTGAATGACTGCTGAAGAAGCTGAAACTGAGTTGTTGAAGCTAAAAGAGATGCACTAACTACAAGCTAAAATATTCAGAACACTTGCTAAAAGGGGCTAAAGGCTAGCTAAAAGCCAAACAGACCAAATCTGTCGCTAAAAGCGTCTAGCTAAAAGCTAAATATAGCTAAATGCTAGCTAACAGTAACTAAATGCCAGCGGAAAGCTAAATGTTTTTGAAGGAATTCAATTTTTGGGGGTAAAATAAAAATGTATAAAGGCGTAAAAACCCAAAAGTTGCAGCCCCCATCTCCTGGATCAGCTGAACACTTTGATATATGAATGGGTAAAACAGCACAAAGTACACAGAAGAAGACAGATTTTTTTTAAAAATGTGCGGGGGGAAAACGGGACAGTAACAATGTGGATGGTCAGTATTTACAAACGTTACGTTACACTTTTTGATCTGTGAAAATGAGGAAAGTGTTAAACGTGGGTCTTTCTGTGGCAGCAGTTTGGGAAAATATTTTGTTGACTTATGTTCTTGTCTAAATGTTGGGCTTCCAGGAGGACCTGACTAAAGAAACTTTGCAGAAGCAGTTCAAGATTGTGAAGACAGAAACAAACACGAGCCACGTCCAGCAGTACGGCAACAAGGTGAGACAGGAAGGCTCACTGCACAGCACACACAGTCTTCACTAAACCATACCAATTTACTTCATTATGATTTGTTTATACAAGGACAGTGTTTTATTTAACCCTCCCGTGGCCTTACAAGGGCTTCTATACCCCTCTCTCTCTCTCTCTCTCTCTCTCTCTCTCTCTTTTGAGGGCTTCAGGAGGGTTAAAGTGTAGCGCCTGACAGCGGTGCCGGTGCTGAAAAAGGTTCATTTCCTTCTATTATTTCTTATTTTGTCTGCAGACTATGGGACACATGAAGCTCATACAGTTTCAGGGTAATCCCAAAGTATACAGCCCACCCGCTCCTCAGGTGACCCCCCAGCCAGCTGTAAATTTGGATCTGACCCCGAGCCCCGACGTGCCTCTGGCCATCATGAAAAGGAAGTTGATGTCATCCAATGACATCACCATTGCAAGAACCATGCTGATGGAGATAAACAACCACCTCAAGGTGAAGAATGGGTTTTATAAAATTTGTTAGAGTTCTGATGGCTGTTAAAGCCTTTCTGTGAAACTTGTATTAATTCAGGTGCACAAAAACAGCCCCAGCTGTGGTTTTATTTCACAGATTTCTGTTTGTGTAAACCTTTGTGTTTGTTCAGATCAAGGAGAGGCTGGCTGACACTATGCGCCATGTGGTGGAGAAGGTGACGGGCAGTAGGCTGAAGGCTGCAGAGGTCCTGAAGGAAAGAGACGAACTCTTCCAGCATCAGTGCTACAAAGCCGCGGTCAAGCACTTCAAACACAACTGCTTCAACTGGAACAAACCTGAGGTAGAGCTGCACAGGCGGGTCCTGGTGGATCATTTCAGCCAGATCCAAATGTACAAGCTGTTCATGTCTGCGGCTGATGAGTCAGCTTCATGGCCCGATTGATCTGTGTCTGATGTTTGAAACTCTCTGGTTCTGCTTCTCAAGAGGAAATACTTGTTCTGTTTGTCTTGCTAGATACCAGCAGGTAACAGCGTTACGTTACCTTTTCCATTCAGCCGACACTGATAAGAACCAGGAAGTCTTACTTTAAAGCACGGGTTCTCAAACTTGATATTCAAAGGCCCAAATCTGATTTCTACAGAACATCAAAGGTCCAGAACCACCAGTAATAAGCAAATCCCTTAAAAATTGTTTCCATTCTTTCAAAGAAGAATTTTTAAAGACACGGACAGAGAATGCTGGTCCCACTGTCTCTGCACGTGAACACCTTTTAGCCTTTAGCTAACCTGCTAGGATGGACGTAAGGCTGAATAACTGAATCGCATCGACTTTGCATCATACATGCTGCCGAATGGCAATGTTGCCATGGTAACATCCCAATTTCAGACCAGGTTTAACACATTTTACAAAACTAATATTTTATTGATAATATGACATTTTTGAATGTAGTAAACATTTACTTCATTGCATCCTGTTTTTGTGTGTGCGCACAAATATCAAAATTCTGATTCACTGATTATCATGTACACAGGTATTAATTTCAGATAAAAAAAGCCACCAGGTTGAGTTGTTGCATTTTTATACGCCTGTCCTAAGACAGGACGTATTATGGTATGGCCGTGTCCATCCGTTTGTGGACAATTTTTGTCCAAGCTCTAAATTGATGTCCCTTTAACATAGAAATGTCACATTTCACAGCTGGACACCTTGTGGGTCAAGGATGATCCCTATTGATTTCAAGGTCACGGGGTTAAAGGTCAAGTTCACTGATGACCACTTTGTGAAAACCTTGTCTATAAGCTCCAGCTTCACATCTGAGTAACATAGAAATGTCAAAGCCTTTGTTCCCTAGATTATGCCTACAGACAGGTATCACGTAACGTCAGTGATACTCTTGTTGTGGAAAAAACCACCACAGATGTCAGAAGTCTAAATAGGTGTACAGACTGCACCAAACTGTCAGCTCTATAAAAGGGTATTAAACTATACGGCAACATGAATACAGGCTATTGAAAGGTAAGAGTCTCCATGACAAAAGACCCATTTTCTTTACCGTCTTTCAAAGAAGAATTTTGACCTAAATTTACACAACGCCATTTTGTCAGATTACTGTGACATCCTTTAATTGTTTATGACTTACAGCTGGTCTAAACTGCTGCTAGGTGTCTGAAGTTTCTGAATGGAGAGGAAAACAAATCTCAGGATTTTGTACAACCTGTTTAATGTTTGGAATGTTAAATATGTTAGTATGAAATTCAGGTTAATCATTTACTGCTGAGGTTTAGTCATTGTTGTGGAATAAATAATTATCAAATTGTGAGATGTCTGTTTCAAAGAATCAGATAAAGATCGATCTTTGTCTT
>JAOXNZ010000002.1:6076832-6087700 GCA_028566095.1 Kryptolebias brasiliensis | reverse complement strand
AAGAACCTCCCACTGGCACAAAAACATGCATGGTGAATAATGCTGATTCTGCTTCAGCCCACAATCTTGGGTGTGCTAAAGGGTTCAATTAAACAACACAATGCATCATATATGCCAAAAAGTGAGACGCCTGCCAGTCAGCATGTGTAAAGAGGTTTCAGCACAAAACAGGTGGCACAAACGCAATGGAGACTTGAGACTTTGTTTTGATTTCCATGAACGTAATAAAAGTGTCATAATGGACTCTTTGGCCTCATATGGAGTACTTGTTCACAAAACTGCTGGTGCCACACATCTTAGCTAAATTGATTAAATTTCAGCTTACCACCAACTGCTTCTACACCCTAACAGTTGCAGTCTGACTGCTTCCGTAACATGAGGGACTATTTAAGCTCACACAAGTTTCTTTTGGACTTGCTTCAGCACCATCTGCTGCTCAAAAAATGATGCACAAATTTCTGAAAGATTAGCCAGGAGTCCAGAACTATTTGAATGACATTGAAGTGTATGGGAACTTCAAAGAACATCATGATGAACAGCTACAAGCTGAAAAACATGGGCCTACAGATCAACTTCAACCAAAGCTCATATAATCAGTCAAGTATTCCATTCCTGGGACATGCCATCTCTAAGGAAGGCCTGCACTCATTCTAGATCACGTTTTTGCCATCACTGAAACTCCTGCACCAAAAGATATGGCAGCTCCTCGTTCATACCTGGCCTTAACCTCCTGGTTCAGCAGATTTCTACCAAGCTACGCAACAGTAGTTGAGTCACTGTGGGAACTTCTTTGAACAAAAACTAAAGCTTAACTAAAATGGACTGATGCAGCAAATAAAAGTTTCAGTGGTCTCAAAACAATACTCCTGAAAAGCCCAGCATTTGCCATCTACAACCCTGAACTGCCAACATTCATCACAACTATGGACTGGGAGCTGTTCTGACACAGTTGCACTCAGACAATATGGAATTTTTGCTTTTGCACTCTATACCCTGTCTCCAGCCAATAGGAATAACTCCACTATAGAAAAAGCTGCTCTGGCTTGTGTGTGGACAGTTGAAAGATGGAGGGCATATGTGTCAGGATGCAGATTCATGCTCAGAACTGATCACCAAGGCCTCACCATTCTGCTAAGCACTAAAGGGATGAAATGAGCTTTCATGAAATTTGCACGCTGGTCAGCCAGACATCAAAATGTTTGTATTTTTTCTAAGCTTAGATTACTACAAAGTTGGAATTGGAAATGTTGGAATTTTGGGCAATAGTTGCATTGGCACCCCTTAATATTTCTGCAGGAATTTTTCTAGTTTTTGACTGATGACATTAGATAATTTGAAAAATGATTCATCATGTCTTCAGGTTCAGCCAGGTCCACATATGCAGAGAGGAAGGCTGAGCTGCTGGGGACCTGTTACTACGCCTACAACCCAGAATCCAGCTTTCACCAATGTCACATGGCTGCGTACATCTCCTCTGACTCAACCCACCGAGACACGCTAAAGAACAGAAATTCCAGTCCTCAATCCCCAGGTACCACACGCCTTTTCGTTCACATGGACCAAAATTTTGTTTGTAACTGTGAGTTTGTGCTGCTGCTATAAAAATGTTTTTGCTTCCAGAAAATGGTACAGTTTCTTAGTTTAAACATTGATGATACGTTTACTATGTTCCATTGTGAATAAAATATGTGTCAGGTATGTGGTGAGGAAGGTGGAGGATTTGGACCTAAATGCAGGCAGACTCAGGAGCTCAAAATGAAAAACGAAAATGAAATTTTCGTTTTTCATTTAATTTTATTTTAAAATGAAATTTAAAATAACAAAAACAAATGCTGTTGTGGCAGAAAAAACTAAATAACAAAAAACTCACAAACAGCAAGGTGCACATGGAGGGCGACACGAGGAAAACCAGACAGTACATGATAGCAACAATGAACCAGTGAGAAATGGATGCTGAGGAACAGGTTATATGGAGTGAGGGTGATTAGTAAGTGAACACACGTGACTGATTACAAACGAGGGACAGGTGCAGATGGGTGTGGCAGGCTGACAGGTACTGCGCTGAGGACAGGTGAATAATGACAGGGGACTCAGAGGGCACAGGGAGCTAAACTACACAAGAAGTTAATATTAAATTAAACACAGGAAAAAAAAACAATAAACCTAATACAATAGAAACTAAGAAAATAACTCAAATACTCAAATCCTAACAATATGGATTTATGAAATTTGCAAATCTTTGCATTCTGTTTTTATTATATATATATAAAGAACATTTTACACAACATCCTAACTTTTTCAGAATTGGCATTGTAATAGCTTTGTGTCATGTTAATGATTTTGTCGCAGTGTTGTGTATTTTGGAGTACTTTGGAATTCTTTTTATCTGGGACAAAATGTGAAGGAACAAAACTTTTTGTAAACAGTTGTCTTGTGATGTATATGACAAACATATAACAATCACATTGCGTTCCTCTTGTTCATGTTGTGTATGGGTTGAAGGGTAAGAAAGTTTCTGTAGCATAGCTATCTTATTGTTTTTGTTTATGTGAATTTTCTTTACGTGTCCTTGCTGCAGCATATCTGTGGTCCACCTTGTTACATTTTCTCCATAAGCCTGTGTTGATCTCTGAATGTCAGTCTTCTGTCAGCATCTAGCCATAGTCTTACCTACAGTGTTCTGGGTCAGCTTGTTCTTCTTTGTATCTGCTCCCTGTTGCTCTGTCCTGGCAGATCCCAGACTGACAATTTGTTTTCTGTTCTCCTCATCTTCAAGCAGAGTCCAAACCAAACCCATATTAACAACTTGCATGTCAGATTCTTCCAGGTCCATAGTTGTGAAATAAAGAATACAAAAAAAATGTTGGTCTTGTACACTGTACACTTGTATAGTACACTACTGGTACAAAAACAAATGGTGCAAAGACATTGTTTGTGGTCTTACAGTGCCACAAATACTTCAACAACACAGTACATATGCTTCAGTAACCGCATGACATCATGAACAACATTGTATTTATGCATTACATTCTCTAAGAACATAAAAAATACACCACTGATACACAGCTCTAATGCCACTTCCTAAATAATTGGCTATCGGCCATGCTCATGCTCACTTAACTGATTACCAGGTAGGAAAATGAAAATGTGGCAGCAGCTGCTACAACTAGCTCACTGTAGCCCACAATTGAATTTTTTAAGTGAGAATAGTATATGTATCTTAAAGTCTCCAAGTTCTTGTGCCGAGGTCCAGGCAGCTCTTTGAAGGCAGACCGTGCCATTTCACACACCAGGTTACTCTGTATTTTAACTCTCAGAGCATCTGTAACTTTTACCTCTTTTCATTTTGTTCTTACAGTGAAAACAAAGATATTTTAATTTAAGGGATGAAAGGTAAATAAGTTAGGCAAGTTTAAATTAGGATTTCCTATAAAACTAGAGTGCACATTGAGCTTTACTGTCTAAAGCTGGAGCATCTTAGAATACGTGCTATAAATTGTAGGCAAACAGAGCTGCTTCTTTTGGTTGTGAGTTGTAAACAAAGTTGATGAAAGGATTTGTTTTACTAGCTGTTCTGGATCTTTGACCTTATCTAGAAACCAGATTTGGACCTTTGCATATAAATTTTGCAAAACCCCTGTTTTATATTGAGATGCTTTTTGTGTGTGTGTACTGCATACTATATATTCCTACAGACTGACATATAAACTCATCCTCATGGCTCTCAGAACTAAATGCATCCACATTTTATGTTGTTATCCTTCAGGTCAGGCTCTAAAGCCGGGCAGCCAGCAGCGACTGAGCAGCTCCATGTTTGATCTTTCTAGCCCTCAGAGCCACATGCAGGTGAGACTGTTTATCTAATCTCTACTCACTCACACTGTGTATTTTAGTTTTTTTTGTGGCAGCCAAAACTAAATATAGTTTAATAGTTTCCACCGTCCTCAGCAGCATAGTAAAAAACACTGCAAACAAGCCTCATAAGCCTCAGAAGCCCTGCAAAGCTCAAAGGTAATTTTATCATTAAACAATGAAACAACTTACTTAATGGGATGATTAGAGTCATTAGTTGAATCAGTAGAATAATAAGGACTGATTGTCCTTAAATATTATTGTTCACCTTCAAAGGTAAAGGCGATAATGTTTTTGCACGTCTGTGCACAGTATGTGTGTATGTGAGTTAATTTCTCTGTGTTAGCAACATATCTCATGAACCACTGGACAAATTTTAATAAAACTTACATGAACATGTTGTTCTTTTTATGTCGTTCTGAGGACATGCTTTATCAGATTTAGTGTTCTTCTAGGAAAGAATTTGAATGAATTCTGTACAGTCTAAAAGACTAATGAATGGATTCATTTACATAAAACTAAAGAACTTTACATTCGCATTAAATTTTCATAGAAAATGCAATGCTGAAGTAGATTGATGAGACCAATGTTTGAATGAATTAAAAAGATCTCAATGTATTTCTATGGAGAATGTTTTTGTACATAAAATCAAATATTCCAAAAAGTATAAAAGTTATAAATACTCAAAGTTGTAGCACGCTGGTTAAGATAGCACAAAATTTGCAGAAGTAGTTCGATTCCAAAAACTGTATGAACAAAACTATAAACAGGACAGAATAGTGTCAATGCTGATAAAATTACAAAAAACTTGAGTTTCATGTATTATTTGTTTGGTGTCTCTACAGGGGTTTGACTCATCCTTCAGCAGCACATCCTCTGTGATAAGCTCGATGGAAAGCAGTCTGGGTAAATATGTGTAGACCAAACCCTTTTTTGGTCATAAGAAAGACTTAATGTTACGGCCTAACTTCAGGCTGCTTAACTTCAGTCTTGCTGCTTAATAAACACAGAGTCAAGCACAACACAATAGTGAAAGGTGCTGTATAGGGGTGTAACGACACTCTTATCTCACAAGATGAGACGAGATACTAGGCTCACAAAGTGAGATTTTAACAACATTTTTAAGATAAAAGCTTTTCCCACAGACTCAGCGGACCGATCGTTTCCTCTCAGCACGTAGCTGCAAAGGCAATGAAGGAGCAGAGAAATCTGCTTGCACAACACAGCTTGGGGGACATGACCTAGTGCTTGACCTAGTGCCTGACAGTTTGTTGAAACTCTGCCACACAAACCATTTAAAGTCGTGGAGATAACTTCAGTGTATTTCACCATACAAAGTAATGAGACTGGCTTTTTATAATAAATCTTCTATGGAAAATCCTCAGTGTGATCCCAGTTTTCCTAGAGGATAAAAGCAGTTTCTGATTAGCTGTTTTAAGCGATGTTCCATCAGAAATTACACCTACCTTTCTGAGACTGGGCTTCTGCAATGACCTCAGTTCGCCCAGTTTAACTATTGCCCTGTCTGGTGCAACAGTTAAAGTTTTACTGTTGTCCGAGTTTAGCTGTAGATAATTGTTGCTCAGCCACCTCTTAATGCTTGATAAGAAGTGAATTAAAAATGACAATTTATGGACCTCAGAGGTTTAAATGAGTAGTACATCTGAATATCATGAGCAAAAAGATGATAGGCAGTGGTGGACAAAGTACTTAACTCTAGTACTTGAGTAAAAGTATTGATACTCATGGTCAAATTTTACTCAACTACAGGTAAAAGTTATATAAAATGGGTAAGGCCATGGGTGCGCTGGTTTCTCTGCTTGAGTTTCTCCTACCGTCTCCATTGCTGAGTTCTGTTTGAATGAAGGTGGGAGCTTCCTACAAATGTAGTGGAGTCGACAGTACAATATTTGTCTTTGAAATGTAGTGGAGTGAAAGTCATAAGTTCCCAAAAACACAAAGCTAACCTAAAGATTTGGGTCCCAGAACGGAGCCCTGAGAAACTCCATATGCCAGCTCTGTAGATTTGGACATTATCTGGTTTGTAAGCGCACTGACGCTCAGACCAGATATGTGAGAAGAAAAGAGATCTTCATGTGATGTTTGTTTTTCTTAAATAAACACATAAAGGAAACCGGCAAACCACATTCTGGATTAGACAAACTGACAGACTTTAGTAATCTTAGTTTGGGAAATTATTTTGTTGCAGCATCAGCAAAAAATACAATAACAAATTGAAAGAATAATAATCTAGACACAGTGTACCAATCTGATGACTACACAAAACTGTGCTAAATATGAATCAAACTGCAAACAATAACTTAAAACTGATGATAAATTATTTAAAAATTGCAACAAAAAGACTAAAGGATTTAAAATGTTCAAATATATTTATTGTGCAAAAGTCAAGGCATCAGTGGTAAATGGACTGCACTTATATAGCCCCTTTCTAGCCAACCAGGCCACTCAAAGCACTTTACAACACAATCTGTGCCCTCATTTACCCATCCACACACACATCCAAACAGCACTCTACTGAATCTTTACAAAACTGATCTGAATAAATCATTCTATGGAGACCAATCACTTCTTTAGATTACATTCATACAACGATGGGGCACATCGGAGAAAATGAGGGGTTCAGAGTCTTGCCCAGGGACACTTCGACATGTGGCATACTGGTGGAATCTCATTGGAGGACGACTGCTCTAACCACTGAGCCACAGCCACCCCCAATACAATTTGAAACTAAATTTAGCATAAATATCTTTCTGATTTACTCTCATATTTGTACACCAACACTGCATGTTGCTTTTCTATGATTCTCAGACTCTATCACCTTGTCTGAGGACGAACATGAGCTGGGGAAGGTGTGTGTTCGGCTGAGCTATCAGGAAGATCTGGAACAGGTGTGGATCACCCTGGTCCAGGTAAGGTTACATATGGTGTGAATGCCTCTGCTACAGAGAGCGCCATTGTTCTTTCTTGCAGCTTCTCTCAATAGACCCCTTGTGAGTCCAGAACAGAGGTCTCTTGAAGCGTCTCTCAGTGCTCTATTAACTTTTGCTCAGACACTAGGAAGGAAAATACTGCATTTTAAGGAACCAAAGTGTCCTGATTGATGTTAAAACACAGAAAGTAAGTGTCCTCTCGAACAGTAATTACATTCTCTAAGTGTGTTTGTAACGTTAAAGCTTTAATGGAAAGATGAGCATCAATTACTCATGAAGCAGGAGCCAAAAAGGATGAAAGGCACTCTTCTTTTTCCCCTGTAGTTAGGATTGTCAGATTGGCAGAGACGCTTGTGATCAAAGTCACATCAGTGCTGAACTCGAACTATCCCTTTTCCTGTTGATTCAAACACACAGTGCGGTTACACAAAAGTGCTGTTCCTTAGAGCATAAACTGGACCTTTATTGTTCCTGTAAGCTGACACACACTTATGAACCACTGGAAAGATTTTAATGAAACTTTCAGAAAGAAATTGTTGGATGTACATCTACAACTGATTAACTTTTGGAGTCAATCCTATTCAAGATGGCTGCCACAGATAATCAACATTAGCCAACACTGGAATATAACTCATTTAGTTTTACAGATAGTGAGCTAAAATCTGATGTGGTAGTAGCTGAGAGTCATTCACAACACATACTCTGATTGTGAAATCCTGCTATACTGCCTAAGATTACAAATAAAGCGAAAGTTTGACAAAATACTACAACCACAGAAACCATTTCTTTTACAACTCCATCATTTCTCAACATAAGATGGTCTCAATCTAAAACTCTGACATGAAAGGTGGCAGGTGATATGGATTCATTCATTCACTGTGTGCACAATGCATTCATTGTGTACTGACTCTTTCGTCTTGTTTTTCAGTGTTCAGACCTCAACCTCCATCCAGATGAAGCAGAACAACAAAAGATTGGTTTTAAAGCCATCATCACCATCCCCAAACCCGTACACTTCAAGAGCTCAGTCAAAGAGTACTCTCAGGTACTGCTGCTGTGGAACTGGATTTGCACCAAAACCCTCAAGTTATCTTAAAAGAATATTCTGATTATTTTTGAAGTGATGTTCTGTCAAATAATTATCAGTAGTATCTTATCAGCTGTGACATCAGTCATAGAGCACAGAGTATGGAGAAAGGGGCAAATGTCTTTATTCAGGCTAGGCTAATGGCTAGCTAAACGAAGTCCTGTTTTTTCTTTTTTTTATTGTTTTTCATTAGCTAAAATTGAACATCTACACTTTTGTATGACAGGGCATAAACAAAAACAATGGTGTCATGCAAAAGTGTAGAGGTTTAATATTAGCTAATGTAGCGTTCTTTCACAACAGTTATTTTACAAGCCTGAAAAATTATATAAAATGCAGCCTTTTTTGGTTAGCCATTAGCCTAGCCTGGACAAAGACTTTTGCCCTTTTTTTCATACTCCATGCTCTGTGATGTCACGACTGATAAGGTACAATTGATAACCACGTATTTGACAGAAAATGACTTTAGAAATGACCAGACCCTTTAAGGTTGACATAAAATTTTGTTGGGCAATTTTTCAACCTTCAGTTTTTTAGCATAAGCTTAAACTGCAAAATAATTTTCATGAGAAGTTTCATGATATTTGTAGAGAAATACAATGAGGTTAGGCTAACTATGCATACGATTATATAAATTATGTTGTAGTTTGAATCAGGTGTACTTTTGTTTTCTGAATGTGGAAGAGCTCCTCCACCTGTTTGTCCCTTCATACTCTCCTGGTTTCCTTTTAGGATGTGGGCTTCATGGAGACTTTTGTGTTTGCACTGCGGCTCCAGCAGTTACAGTGCAGCGCTTTGGTGCTGCGGCTGCAGACACACGAGCCCAGGAAGCGTACGGTAGCAGAGTGCGTCCTCTCCCTGAGACAGCTTGGCCCGCAGGAGTCGGAGCACTGCCTCCACCTCAAGCCTCCGTCCAAAACCTTAGTAAGAGTCTGGATGTTCTTGGTGTTCGCTTCATGCTTAATGAAGTCACACTCTGAAACTGTTGACAAGGGATCATAAAATTTATTATTAATTTGATTTGCAAAAGATAATCAGCATTCAACCTGATTCCTTTTCATGTTCTTCTGCTTTAGATATTTATAAGGAGATTTCTTTCTTTCTTTATCTCAACCACTGAACAAATTTTAAAGAAACTCGCAGAAAGTAATCATTGGATGTTCATCTACAACTGATTAACTTTTGGAATCAACATGATTCAAAATGGCTGCCTCAGACAACTGACCTTAAAAAAAGATGGGAGGTATTCACAACACATACTCTGAGCATGACTTCTTTCAGTACCACATGAGATCGTGCATAACGTTATTTTGAAGGTTTCACCAAAATGAATACAACTCTGTAATTTCTCAACATAAGATGATCTTTGTCTAAAGCTCTGACATGAAAGGTGGCAGGTGATATGCATTCCTTCAAGGAATGCTAGTCTTTTCGTTTGGATTGTGACTTAGATGACCCAAGAGGAAAAACAGGTGGAAATGTCCCAGAATGTTACAACTCGCTTTGTTCCATTTCCTGTGGGATGGTCCTTTACTCGTCTTTTGTGCGAGCTACAATAAATAAGACAAGGCATCATAAAACTATCCACTTGCTGCAGTGTTGCCAACTTTTTTGCCTTGACCTGCTTGCACAGGATTTCTGTTACATAATCACAGACGAAAGAAAAAACGTTTAATTATCAGGAACAGCTTTTATTAGAGAGAAGAGAGTGCAGACTGTAAGTGGAAGAGACAGAAAGTAGGTCAACCCTCAAACAATTTCACCAGCACAGTTGATAAATGGATGTATGTCTGACCAATAACAGTAAAATCTGAGCTGTTTCCGTACGAGATCAGACAGTGAATCATCATCAAAATCTCAGGGGGACAATTTATTTCACTCTAAGTACCCATCTGCTGGACACAAAAGATCAAAATCGTCCAAATCACTGTTACAGTGGAAGCTTTAAGAAGCTAAGATAGATTCATCTTTTTGAGTGTTGCACAAAAACGAAAGAATAAAAAAAACCCAGCATTTTCTAAAGAAACAGGACAGTGAAAAACTGGGTCTAAATCAGCACTCTGAGGTAAATGGACTGTACACATAGGACCTTTCTAGCCAACCAGGCCACTCAAAGCACTTTACAACACAATCTTCACTCACTTACCCATTCATACACAACTCTACTAAACTAATTTGAATAAATCATTCTATAGAGTCTAATCAGTGCTCACACACCGATGGGGCACATCAGAGGCAATGAGGGGTTCAGCGTCTTGCCCAGGGACACTTCGACATGTGACTGCTGCCAGGAGTCAAACCTCCAACTCTCTCATTTGAGGACGACTGCTTTAACCACTGAGCCACAGCTGCCCCAGAGGTCAGAATTAAAAGCCTGTGTAGCAAGAAATCCACTCTTTTCTTCCTTTTACGCAGACAAATTCTCAATAACTTAAAAATGGCCAATATATAGCTTAATCTTGTTGTGAGACATGTGTCCAACCTTTCCAGGTTGTTAAGACAACACAATGGCTGAATTAACAGCCAGTCTGTGGTAAATACCAAAATGTCTCTAAAAGCTGCTCTGCTATTACAGAATTACTTTAAATATGCAAAAATGTGGGCAAGTAAATTTAATAACTAATCTGGGTCCAGATAGAGCTTCACTTGGGTCTGGATCCTCACTGCGGTCCACAATTTGTCAAAGGAAGGAAGCTGCTTCGATCTGCCGTAAGCTGTATTAGGTCAAAGAGACTCAGGCCTGCAGCCTGTGGTGGTGAGTTTAAAACACATTTGTTTGTTTTGTAAGTTAAAACAAAACTTTCATAGTTTAATAAGAGAAACAAGTGTTTGTCAGATTGCCAAGATCTTGTGCAATGAGAAGCACTTGCAGTATGTGTTGTGGATGACTCTCAGCTACTACCACACCAAATTTTAGCTCAATGTTTATAATTTTTTTTCCTGAATTTAAAGCTATTTTGTGTTTGCTAAGGTCAGTT
>JAOXNZ010000002.1:6041654-6054784 GCA_028566095.1 Kryptolebias brasiliensis | reverse complement strand
GGATGGATGGATGGATGGATGGATGGATGGATGGATGGATGGATGGATGGATGGATGGATGGATGGATGGATAAAAATGATCAGACACCGAACACACAATGATGTAAAAGGAACAAAGTAAGATGGTTTATTCTTGACACAAATGTAATCAGATCAGACTTAAAACTTTAGGTCACATTAATATGTCTATGTTTTATGTGAAACGAAAATGCGTAAACCATTTAAATGTAAATGAACGATCAGGAATCATATGAAATAAATTCTTCCCCCTTGACAAAAATGCAATATCTGTGAAGTATGTTAAAGCTTCAGTTCAGCTGTGCCTCTCCGGTGGTGGGTGGGTGAGAAGATAAGCCATCCCAGAACCAACACAAAGACACACATACACACACACACACACACACATACCTCACACCAATGCATATCGCCCGCTGCCTTTCATGCCAGAGTTTTAAACTAAAATCATTTTTGTGGGACAGAGTTACAGCCGTTTTGGTTTCGTTATGCGTGACCTCATGTCACATCACGAAATGTCGCATAAGCTTGGAGCATGTGTCAGGATGACTCTCAGCTACTACCACAGCTAACGTAAGCTCAATATCTGTAAAACTGACTGAATTATAGATAATCTCATGTCAGTTAAGGTCTATTAACTGTAGCAATCATCTTTGGGTTGGCTCCAAAAGTTATTTAGTTGTAGACGTACACCCAAAGGTTATTTTCTGAAAGTTTCTTTAAAATCTTTCGTGTAGTTCATGAGATATTTTACTAACAGACAAACAAACACCGATGCACATATGTAAAAACATCATCACCTGGTTTTCTCCTTTCACCAGCGAGCAATGACATGCATGTTTTTTTCAACCGTGGAAGGAAAGAACCCAGAGAAAACATGTGTGAGGCTGATAACCCACCGACTCTGACTCTTCAGCCGAAACAATAGAATCTGAGAGAATCTGGTAAATTACCTGAAATATTAAAGTTTATCCAAACTACATTTTAGAACATTACCAAGTACATAGTGGATCATTCTTATTTGATTTAACACATTGACTTATTATTTTTAAATCAGTGTTAAAAGATCTATGAGACCTTTTGTGTTACATTCAATAACTGGAAAAGTAATCCAAAAAAACAAACTCTTTCTTATAAAGTAAATAAATAAAAACTAGAGGTAATCCATTTTCTGTACAAATACATTGTGAAGTGTTGAAGAAATGAAATTGAGTTTGTAAAGCTAAAACAAATAGAAAAGAAGCTAAATTTTGCAAAACAGTAGCCAAAAGTAGCCTTAAAGTAGCTTCAATTTTAAAAGTAGCAATATGATAACTAAAAGCTAGAAGTCACAAAACAATAGCTAAAAGTAGTGAAACAGTAGCTAAGAGCAAAAATTGGCAGAACTATGGCTAAAAGTAGCAAAAGAAGATAAAAACTGAGCTGGAATGCTGCAGCAGATTTAAAAGAAAACACTGTTTATGAAGGATCTTCATGTGAATCTATAGGGAATTATATTTTAAATTAATTTTAATATTTTGAAAAGTAAAAAAGTTATAAAAACCAAAAGTCATGGCACACTATTCTCCACTG
The DNA here is from genome assembly GCA_028566095.1 of Kryptolebias brasiliensis. Classification (NCBI taxonomy): domain Eukaryota; kingdom Metazoa; phylum Chordata; class Actinopteri; order Cyprinodontiformes; family Rivulidae; genus Kryptolebias; species Kryptolebias brasiliensis. The sequence goes on along the minus strand of JAOXNZ010000002.1, from coordinate 6,053,197 downwards.
AGCTGAATGTTTTGATGTACAAATGGCTAAAATAGCACAATGTATGCAGAAGTAGTTTAACGACAAAATGAAGAAAGAATAGTCAGGAAGGCAATTTCGAATGCTAACACAGAACAAAACAGAATGTAAATAAAAGAAAAAGAAAAGAAAACCCTTTTTGTGTTTTTTTTTCTCCTTTAAAAATGCTTTAATTGCTTTAATTTAAGTATTTTGTGAATTTTCCCAAACATAGGGAATAATGATCCATTTAGTTTGCTGTCATAGGAGCATTTATTGATTCTACCTTTTATAAACTGCATGGATATAAAACAGAGACTTTCCAGATTAGAACAAGTGATGCACAAACCTCTTAGGCTTCTTGTTGACAATTCCCATGATAACCAGTTTCATTGAAGGCCTCATCCCACCTTTTATCCCTCCGATATACTCCTCCTGGGAATCAACAGAGATATTTAAGGCAAACTGAGCAGAGAGGAGGCCTTTAACGCATCACAGCAGACTCCGCTTTATTATCTGTGTGTGGAATTGCAGGTTTGACGCCTCTTATCTGTAATACATTGCAATCCACGGGTCAGAACAAAAGCTTCATTGAGCTGGATTTCAAACCGTCCTCTGCACAGACTATCCTGTGAATTTTCTGCACCAATGATCTGAGCAAGTAAAAGGTTTTCAAACGGATCCTAATTTAATGAAAGATTCCCCAGCACAGCTTGCAAAATAAACAAAGAAGGAGCCTACGTACATTTTCTTTCTTGTCCTGGTCTTCCATTCCACTCGGGGCGTGATGCAGAGTGCAGGTTCGGAGCGGTAACAACTGCGCAGTCTCTGCCTCCGGCCCGTTGCCATGGAGACCAGGAATGATGGTGGGAGACAGAATCGGAGGAAGGGCTCAGCTGGCACATTTTAATCATCTGGATGCAGAGTTAGTTCTGGTGGAGGGGCTGTTGTTGAATGTTTTGGTTATTGTATTTTTCCCATCAGGAACATGCAAACAAAATAAAGATTTGAGTGCTTTTTCCAAAAAGGTTTGTTTTAAAGTAGAAAAAATTCATTTGAAATATGATCCATTGTTTTATGGTGACGTATAGCCTGACATGGAGCAAAAATGTAATTTTACCAAAACAATTAAGTTTTTTAGGTGTGTTGAATTTGTTCTATTGATGGTGACAAAGTGGGTTAAAATATTAATCATGGTTCTTGTTGTAGCTGTATATATTATTAAAAGTAATTGTATTAATTTAGTGATTGATTTTGAGACCTGTTGGGTTTCTGGAACCATGTTTGGGTTATATTGTTATGTTATTTGCTTTATCTTGGGGTGGAGATAGGCGTGGGGGATTTGAGCTACCGAGGGACAAAATGTTGATTGAGGGGTTGTTGCTCAATTAAATTTGCTCATTTGGCGTAAAACATTATTGTTATGTAAATAAATTATCTTTCAAAAATGGTGAATTTAACACATTTTAATCCAGACCTTGAAACTATCTTGTGTTCTTTTTGGCTTGATCTGTGTCAACACGACAAAAACAAAAATAAAGTGAATTATACATTGTGTTTTACAAATAACTTTTGTTGATAACAAACTCACACAGTGAACTTTTTTTTTGTTCTGCGAAAATGGTTTCATTAATAAATATTTTGATTTTGTTTCAATACTTGTATTTAAAAAAAGATAATTGACAGCCCAATATGGATGCCTTCAAGGACGTCACTTGTCTTTGTTTAAACATGCTGCTTTGGGAGTATCAGTGAAGCACATTTCTTCATATCGCTCCACTGTTTGTTTTTATACAAGGTTACAGGCCTAGACATTATTTACGTCTACAGACATGTATATGTCTGTGGCTACAGAACTGAACACGACAAGTTACATTCAACTGCAGAATGGAAAATATAATCTCAAATCCTAGTTTGTCACGTGTTGAAGAGGCAACAACATGCAATTTATTCGTTATGAGAAGGTTTGGGATGACTTTACAAAATTGTGTTGATTTATGTAAAGATTTGTCCATCTATATCTATATTTTTGTTGTTGAATAAACTTATTAAACATTAGAACTGGTAAAACATATTCTCTTTCGAGTAGTTTCGCTTTATGTGGTTTGTTAGACTTTTTTAAGAGAACCTGAATTTCCGAGTATACTTGAAGGCACCAATAAAAAAAATGATGACACGCCCACTTCCGGCCAACCTTTGACCAATCAGCGGCGGAGAATCATCTGATTTTTATCACATGACCTTCGTTCTACGGCTAGCATAACAAGCCGAGAGAAAGCTGAAGCTAGAAGAACAAATAGTTGGATATTAGAATGTGAAACAGCTCGAAGAAATGAGTATGTATTATTTTTATTGACTGAGAAACTTTTTAACATGTGTGTAAATGTGTGAAAAGAAGCGCTTCCGTTTGCTGTTACGGAAGTTAGCTGACATGTTTTCAGGTTGTCAGAAACATGCCTAGCTTCATGTCAGAGTGGTGGCTGTCTAAAATCAGACGGAGATAAAGATGTAAGGATCAAAAAAGCATATTTGTTGACCCGAAGTGTCCCTGTCCGAACGCAGTACAGATGATTTAACCCTAATTTCTGTCCTAACAATTAGTTTATTTGCTAACATTATTTTAAACGAACATAACGAATTAAAATGTTTAGGTTTTCACATCTGTGCAGATTCTGCTTCTAAAGTGCACTATCAACACATTTTAAATGCATATTAATTACTTACTGGTAGAATAAGGTAACAGTCAAACAACTTTACAATCATAAAGAGGATTTTACCAATCATGTTGAAGTCCATGTTTTGAACACCTTAGCAGAAAATACAACAAATTGAGCGAAATGAGCAAAAATGTCACGATTTAATACAATAAAACACCGGAAACGTAAACCTAATGAAGTTGAGGTCTTTACCTTATTGTAATAAAGCAAGCTGCTTAGTTAAACAAATAAATACTAATAACAATAATCTCAAACCTAATCCAGGAACTGAAAAATAATTATATTAATGGGAAATTTGGGCCGGCAGTAGCTCAGGAGGTAGGGGTTCGCCCTGTAACTGGAAGGTTGCCAGTCCGAACCCCCGCTCCGTCCATCTCAGCCATTGTGTCCTTACCTGCCTTGCCTACTGGTGGTGGTCAGAGGGTTCGGTGTCATGGCAGCCTCACTTCTGTCAGCTGTGGCTACAATGTAGCTTACCACCATCAGTGTGTGAATGTGAGGGTGAATGACTGATTGTAGTGTAAAGCGCCTTGGACTAGATAAAGCGCTGTGCAAGCCATTTATCATAAATTACATTTTTCCATACAAATTAATTAAATTTATTTCACAACATTGTCACCTGCTCCTTTCATACCATATTTATAGACTAAGATATGTTGGAAAATTCAGTATCAGGAGATTTCAGGTTCTGAGGATGACTTGTGGATGACTCTCAGCTATCACCACATCCAATTTTACTGTTATATGAATTAGCTGTGGCGGCCGTCTTAAATTAGCTTGACTTCAAATGTTCATCTGCTGTAGATGCATGTGAATCCAATGATTACTTTTAATGAAAGTTTCATTAAGATCCCTTCAATGTTTCATGAGATATTTTGCTAACAGATGGACAAACTTAAGCAAAAACATTATTTCTCCATCTTTGCCTATCAGCACCGGGTGATAAAAAGTCTGGGAAAACATGAAATATAGTTGACTATGCCACAAACCTGGTAATAAAGTCAGATGTGGAAATGATTCGAGAAGCATTCAGTTTCAGCAACCTTTTTGCTCTGGGTCTCAGGTGAAGAACGCGCCAAGGATTTGTCGGCTGAGTGGTGGAAAAGCTGCTGTCGCAGCTGAAACTACTGACCAGAGGAGTGTCTCAGTGGAAGCAACCATGCATCCCTTCGGTCGTGAAGCTGAGACGTCTCTTCAGGACCTGTTTGAGTACTTCAAGAGGTGCCTGCATCACGGGGAGTGGGAGCTGGCGAGCGCCTGCGTGCCTCAGCTGCTTAACTCCACAGGAGGACTTTCAGAGAAGCTGCGGGACATAATTAAAGCTATCATCTGCCATCCTTACAGCTTAAAGTGAGTCACATCCAAACTGCGTGTACAAGAAAAATGAGTACTACTGTGAACTCTTAGTGACTGCTGAGATTTTTTTAAGAAGCTGGAACTGTCAAAGTTAAAATGGTCAGAACAAACGTACAGTTAGCAAAACACGAGATGAAAAACTAAAACTAACACAATGAAAGCTTGAAACTAAAATTAGTGAAACAACTAAAATCTAAAACCAGCAGAACAGTAGGTAAAATCTAAAATTAGTAATACAGTTGCTAAAACCAACAAAGCGGTAGCTAAAAGCTAAAACCATCAAAACAGTAGCTAAAATATAAAACCAACAGAACTGTAACTAAAAGCTAATATCATCAGAACAGTAGGTAAAAGCTAAAATTAGATAAGCAGTTGCTTAATAGGCAAAACCAGCCAAACAGTAGCTAAAAGCTAAAACTAGCAAAACTAAAGTTAGGAACTAAAATTAGCTAAAGAAAAGCTGAAATTATCAAAACATCTAAAATCGAAACTCAGCAAAAAGTATGTAAAATCGAAAATTAGCAATACAGTTGCTAAAACCAGCAGACCGGTAGCTAAAAGCTAAAACCAGCACAACAGTAAAAGAAATAGACAACTAAAGTCTTAAACCAGCAGAACAGTAACTACAAGCTACAATTAGGAGAGCAATCCTGAAAAGGCAAAACCAGCAAAACAGTGGCTAAAATTAAAAAATGAATCAAGTAATCCGAAGAAGATTTTAAAGAGCACAAATTTCTTTATTCTTCATTTTTTTTCAATGACCAAAAAATTGTAAATAATGTGAAACATTTCAAAAAGTAGAAAAGTTACAGAAGTCAAAGCCATAATGTCCTGAACGTTAAACGTTTAAGGAGTGCTGAAGTAGTTAGTCCAAGAAACTCTAAACAGGAAAGCAGTAGTGTGAATGCTGACTCAGCACTCACGCTAATATTTGGGCACTTTTGTTCAGTGGTGCTTTGCCGAAATATTTTTAGAATTGTCATTTGTATATGTTGTACGTATTTTCTTGTCAGGAGTCTAATGCAGTACTTTTTGCCGCGTTATTAATGGTTTTCTAGATGGGAGACTGTTGGCAGTCCTCACAAACTGGCCTGGTTTTGGCTGCAGGTCCTGGAGAAACGAAGCAAAGAAAAGGTAAATCTAAGACAAAATGCCATTTTTATGTAATTCTTTAGTGTTACTACAAACAAAGTCTCATACGTTGCTCTTTATCTAGCCATAAAACGACATCTGAAAATGTGGTGAATACATTTGAACCACTGGCCTACACCTTTCCTCTTTCTGCCTTATTTTTCAGATTTCTCCCCACATCAAACAAGAACTGGAGTTTCTGCTTCTCCTGGAGGAACTGGATTCAGAGGGCATACCAGAGACTGTTCTTAAAGTGTGTTCTGTTGAACGCTTTTACAGATATTGAGCTAAAATGTAATGTGGTAGTAGCTGAGAGTCATCCTCAACACATACGCTGAGTGTGACATTTTACAGTAGTGTCATTTCTCATCATAAGATGATCTTAGTCTAAAACTCTGGCACGAAAGGCAGCGGGCAATATGCATTTCTTCAAGGAATGCTGGCCCTTTTTTTTGATAATGTCATGTTTTTTTTGTTTTTTTTTTCTTTGCTTAATAAATATTTGTGCATTATTCTTCCCAGGAGTTACATCAGGCTTTCTTGGTCAAAGAAAGAACGAGTCTTGCTGCTGCTGAGTCTTCCATTCAAACCCTGCTTGAGAAAAAGAAGCCACGGCTTGCTCAGACTTTAGCACATTTTTTACAGGTAGAGTCAAACATGACTACGACATTAAGATTTTACAAATATTAGCCAACATACCTTCATTGGCCACTTTTTTAGGTCCCCCCTCTGCCTTCTGTATCACCATCATTTGGACAAGTGGATCTAATAAAGTGGCCAGTTAGTGTGCGTGATCGACTCTTTTCATTTTTTTCTTTTCAAACTTTCCACATCTATAGAACCCGTCATGGACCGAAGGCTGTCCTCTGCAGCACAAGTTCATCAAACACCTGATGAAGCAGCTGGAGAAGCCCGAAAGAAGTGCAGAGAGGGTGGAGGAGATTTACTCTGTCCTGGCTCTGGTGCCGTGGAGCTCTCGTGCGAGCGATGGGCAGCTGGAGGCGCTGTGTGAAGCTCTGTGGGCAGCCAGAGACGGACCCCTGAAAGAGGAGAGGATCCTCGGCTCGTTGCTTCGCCCTCGCTGTGACACTCTTGTGTCGGTGTACTGCTCCACAGCTCTGAGGCTGCAGAGAGATCATCTGCTGAGAAATGCACCTGAAACACAAGGTAGGAGGCTGGAACTGGAACTGTCATTGTCACCTGAAGGCGAAAGACAGCAATGTTTTTGTCTCTGTGTGTGCATTCATTTGTTTGTAGTGGTGGAAAAATAGCTCATGAACCACTGAACAGATTTTAATGAAACTCTTAGAAAGTAATCATTGGATTCAACCCCATTCAGGATGGCTGCCACAGCTAAGCAACCTTAGCCAACAACAAAATGTAATTTCTATATCCATCTCAGAAACTGATGGTCTTAATGAATCAATCAACATGTTATCTAAACACACTAACATCAAGGATATTCTGAGGAGATGGTGTGCTGTGTCTCAGCCTCGAGTTAAACATGTCCTTCAACACTTTGGTTTTTATTCACTGATTAGTTATGCTAACTAACATTATATGCCCCTGCCATGTTTCAAAGAAACATTATACGTAAGTATTATTGATGTGATTGAATAGAACTCACTGCAGGGCACTTTTGATCTGCACATGGGTTCAAATGATTATGAATTATGTGCATTTTTTACTAACTTCACATAGTTTGAGTCAAGCTGTTCCCAATTTCACCTCTTTTCTATGTATTTGGTTTGTTTAGTTAAAAATTAAGATCCAGTTCTGGCTAGAGAAGAGGTGGTAGTAAAACCTCATTTATTTTCAGTTTTATTCAGTTTATTTATTTAGCGACAATTCACAACAAACGTCATCTCAGGGCAGTGTACAGAAACATTCACATACATTAGAAAATGACATTTTTTAGAAAACTTTTAGAAACTCTAAACCTGCAAGTAAACCTGCAGTCTGAGGGTAAAGTGCTCTGTTAGGAAAAAATGGACCAGTAAGATCTTTAATATAAAATGGAGCTTGGTTGTTGAGAGCTTTGGATGTTAGGAGTAAGATTTTAAATCCTGTTCTGAATTTGACAGGAAACCAACAGAGAGAAGCTAAAACTGGAGAAATCTGATCTCTCCTCCTAACTCTCATCAGAACTCTACACAGGTGGAAAAAAGTGGTCCTGGTAACATTTTTAAGGTGGGGGTAAATAACTGATCAAAATTAACATAAAATGTCTTTACATTAGAGCTGGAGGCCAAGTTATGCCCTCCAGAGGAAGTGAAAGACTGCAGAGTTTGTTCCTAAGATGTTCAGGTCCAAAAACCACAACTTTTTCAAATGCCTGCATCTTAATAAACCTTACAGCAATGTTTTAAATGGATAAATAAGTATAAAGAAATTAATAGGATCTCAGTTACACTTTCTGGGCAGGCCTTGTGAAATAAAGTAATTTGTTAAAAGTCATTTGAAGCTAATTCTAGTCTTAGGATTCAAATCATGTGAACTGTATTTGGAGTGACTGACAGAAATATGTGGTTCAGCCACTTCCTGTAAATAGTTTGATTTAGTTTAATTTGTCCAAACAGCTTCCTGACCGTCATATGTGTTCCTGTCTGACATACCTATATATGATATTAGCTGATTCTGACTTGTTTTATAGCACTGATACTTAAGATATTTAAGCTCTCTAAAGCTAACTTTTGTCTGCTTTTACAGTGCTTTAAAAATGTACCACTCATTTCCCCTTTTTTAATCTCACTTCTGTTTTTGTGGTTGTATTGCAAACTTTAATCTTTTGCTAATTTTCAGTGACAGCTCAGATTTTGCTCTTCTGCTTCTACACTCAGACTTTCTTTACTTAATAATGATGACAATAATGTTCTTAAAACTGGACGAATTGTTCTGGTAACGTTTGGCATTTATCTTACCAGGAGAAAGATTCCCTTCAACAGATTCAATGCGCATCTACTTTCCTATTGTTAACCATCTAAAGCACTGTAGTACTTCTGCTTTGTTACTGCCTGAAGATGAAGACAGAACAATGATGTTTTTGACTGTGTCTGTTCATTTATGTATACTGTTAGCAAAATATCTCATCAGTCACTGAACAGATTTTAATGAAACTTTTAGAAAGTAATCGTTGGATCAACATTTACAACTGATTAACTTTTATATTCCGTCCCATTCAAGATGACCGTCACAGCTAAGCAACCATAGAAAACACAAAAAGGACAATAATTAGGTCTGCGATCCAAGCCCCAAGGTGTGAATCAACAGCCATGCTGATCAGTTTATGTTGGAGTACAATGGCTTGGACTGTTGCCCCACAACAGTTTGTCAGGGTGGGGGGCAGTGTTTTCACCACGGTCACCAGCAGTATGGGAGTGCCCCAGGGGTCTGTGTTTTGCCCCTCTACTGTTCACCATGTACAACCGCAATTCCAATGAAGTTGGGACGTTGTGTAAAACATAAATAAAAACAGAATACAATGGTTTGCAAATCCTTTTCAACCTATATTCAATTGAATAAACTACAAAGACAAGATGTTTAATGTTCAAACAGATGAACTTTAATGTTCTTTTGCAAATATTCACTCATTTTGAATTTGATGCCTGCAACACGTTCCAAAAAAGCTGGGACGGGCAACAAAAGACTGGGAAAGTTGAGGAATGCTCAAGAAACACCTGTTTGGAGGATTCCACAGGTGAACAGGTTCATTGGAAACAGGTGAGCGTCATGATTGGGTATAAAGGGAGCGACCTCGAAAGGCTCAGTCGTTCACAAGCAAGGATGGGGCGAGGTTCACCACTTTGTGAACAACTGCGTGAGCGAATAGTCCAACAGTTTAAGAACAAAGGTGATGTAACACAGTGGTAGACATGTCCCTGTCCCAGCTTTTTTGGAATGTGTTGCAGGCATCAAATTCAAAATGAGTGAATATTTGCAATAAACCAATTAAGTTTATCTCTTTTGAACATTAAGTATCTTGTCTTTGTAGTGTTTTCAATTGAATATAGGCTGAAAAGGATTTGCAAATCATCGTATTCTGTTTTTATTTATGTTTACACAATGTCCCAGCATCAATGGAATTGGGGTTGTACATCGTAGAGTTCTTCTACAACTCAGAGCTCTGTCACATTCAGAAGGGAAGTGGGGGGAGTACAGGAACCTGGTGAAGGACTTTTTTGGGTGGTGTCACAGGAACCAACTGCAGCTCAACATAGGAATGACCAAAGAGATGGTACTGTACTTTCAGTTACATTCTCCCCCTCCACAGCCAGTCTATATTGCAGGGGTGGAGGTTGAAACTGTCAGATTGTACAAATACCTGGGGTTGCAGTTGGACAATAAACTGAACTGGTCACTGAACACAGACCTGCTCTACTGGAAACAGCAGAGCGGATTGAGGCTGGAGTCTTTAAAATCTGCACAAAACTTCTGCAGATGTTATACAAGACAGTGTTTGCCAGTGTCCTCTTCTACGCTGTCCGTTGGGGTGGCAGCACGAGGGTGAGGGACACTAAGTGCTCAGTAGTGGGCCTGTAACTAGACTCCTTGGATGCAGTGATGGAGCGGAGAGCAAGATCCAGACAGAAAGCTATTATGAACAGTGCCTTCAGCACCTGAGGGAGAGTGTAGTGCAAATACTACTGCTTTTTAACTCTAGTTTTCAGTACCCTTTTATCGTGGACACCGAAGGAGAGTGGGGCCACAGATTAAAAATGCACCTTACTTTCTGCTTACTTTTATATCTTTTATATATATTTTTTTAACTTCTGAGTTTTTTAGTGCAACAACTTTTTGTTTTGCTAAGTCATGTTTATGACGTTTTAAAGAGGGTACACAGATCTATGTTCTGTACAATTTCATGCAATGTTAGATTCTACATTGAGCTCATTATACTAAAGTCAGGCTTGCAAAAAGTATTTGACACAGTGTTCCCTCTGTGTGAACAATGCCAACAGGCCACTGCAGATTACTTTCACATGTTTTGGAGCTGTTCCTCCATGAAGAGAGATTGATCTGAACATTTTCTTACGTTATCTAATAATAACTGGAGAGGATATTCTTCCCAATGCTTTAACAGCCTTGTTGGAGTGTGGCCTACTTCACTTGCTCTCTGTCCTCCTAAAAAGGACTTAATAGTGTTCACAACTCTGGCCAGGAGGCTAATAGTGTTTAATTGGAAATCTGCAGCTCCACCTACATACACACGTTGGATTGGAGAGGTTCTTTATTTTCCTAATCTGTAAGAAATCAGGCTGACTTTGGCTGGTAAAACTGGATCATTTGAAATAACCTAAAATCACTTTCTGATTGATCTTCGTTTTTTATGAGCGAGAAGACTGAGCTTGTGTTTCAAACAGACAGTGTGCATTCCTTTGGATCCAGCAAAAACCAAAACCTGCTCATTTTTTAGGCACAGGGCAGAGAAGGGTTTCTGTTTAAAAGTCAAAAGTCAAAGTCAAATTTATTTATATATAGCACTTTTCAGCAAAAAGGCAGTTCAAAGTGCTTTACAACATGAAAACACAATGTCATGAAAAGAAAAAGAAAAAGATGAGACAAATGTCATTCAGAACTCGGCGTGCAAAATGCAGTTTGTCTAGTTTCTTTTGTTGATCCATTTTTTCTTTTCCTGTTTTAGTGGACCTGCCTGAAGCAGAGAAGCTAACCCTCAGTTTGTGTTGCCACAAGAATCGTCCATCTGCTTGGAAGACCATCTTTTTTGAGTGCCTTAGCAGTGGGAAGCACTTCCTTGAGCAGGTCATGGTGAGTAACCTCTTGAAATGTGTTCCCACAAGCTTGATGACAATATTTTAATAAAAGAAGAAGAAAATGTCTTCTTCCTTCTTGGTTTGGCTGCATCATTTATGTTGATCTTTATAATCAATTTAAGTAGGAATGTAAATATATGTGATGATAAAATTCTGCAGTTTAATAAAATCAAATTTCCTTTGTGTAGGTCACTGCACTCGACCTGGTTAAGCACGAGGAGTTTACCCAGCTGAAAACGTTACTCCAGCAGGAGTTTGGGCCATTGTCTCGACTGCTGCTGCTGCTTGGATGGACTCAGTGTCGCAGCCTGAGCTCTGCTCAGCTGCTTCTCAATGTCCTTCACAAAGAGCAGGTAAAAACTGAAGCATTCAGCTCTTCCTGCATCAAAACCTAATTCAGTTTTTAAGAACACATAGTATTTATTGTTTTACACTTTGGCTTTGTGCTGTTTATGTATTTGTTTTTCAGATTTCAGCCAATGACCAGGTTCTGCAGGACTTTTGTAATCTTTTGTCATCTCAACTTGAAATACTTATATGGTGTGAAAGCAACAATCCGTAAGCACTTTCT
>JAOXNZ010000002.1:5959010-5970532 GCA_028566095.1 Kryptolebias brasiliensis | reverse complement strand
CTACCTAAACTGGACAGCCTCTCGATGAGCCCAGCATCTCGGATCACCTTTGGGCCGAACTCCACGCCTCTTCTCTTCTGTCAGGAGCAATAAAAAAATAAAGATAAAATAAAAAACTGTCGGTTTGGTAAAACTGTGCCACGAAGAAGAGAAACCGAGTGAACTCACCTGTCCTCTTGAAAACGGGGCGCCCAGAACCGCCACGGACTGGGTTCTGGTCTGCTGGCAGCTCTGTCTGAGCTGAGTTCTGACGAGCCGGGAAAGCGGTCCCCTCAGAGACATCTTCCTCCCCAGAGATCGGTACCGGCTCCGGGCAGACTTCTGATGAAATGTTGCGCCGCCGGATGCTGTCTGGGTCCGCGGAGGTATGTGTGTGAGGCGGGTTGGGGCGGGTCTTCTGGCTCCTAAAGTCCACTGGTGATCAGGTCAGTCAGGTTCTGGTTCGGACTCAGTCCCACAAACACCAAGACTCCGGACCTATCAGTGTCTAAACTTGTTCAAGTGTTGTTCAGAAGCGCAGTCTCTTTTTAACAGGCTCTCTGACGTCACACTCAGTCACACACCTTTAAGTTGGCCAATAGGCGGCGGTGGGTGGGCGTGTCCTTTGTGTGGGCGTGGCCTGTGAGCGGACTTTCTATTTTTTTGTTTTAGTAACGAGTCGTGCGTCTCGGAGCTGCTGTGTCATGCAAGTGGAAAATTCCAGAGCTGCGCGGGAGCGGTACCGAATGGGCCTGCTCCCGTTACAGATCCGAACCGGGCCGGTACCGCCGTCAGACACCACGAGCAGCCGACTCTCTGCTTTTTACACACAGCGTTATTGCAAAAAGTCCGACTCACACACGATATCACGACATGTCAAATATCAGATTATGTGTTGAGAATGACTCTCAGCTACTACCACACCAAACTTTAACACGATATGAGCAAATTTGAGCTTTTTGTGTGTGTTAAGGTCAGCGTGGCAGAGTTAAGCAGCTGGAAATGTACTTCAGCTACTACCACACCAAATTTTAAGTTGATATCTGTAAAACGGACTGAGTTATAGACAAGTTTGTGTTTTTAGGGTCAGTTGGCGGTGGCGGCCATCTTGAATCGGGTTGACTTCAGTTGAAGATGCACATCCAATGATTACTTTTTTATTTTGTGACTTTTGCAGCATGAACATTTTTAAAATAAGAGACTATATAAAACTCCAAGCTGCGTTGTTTCAAATAGTATTAATACCTTAATTTAAAGACTACATAACATAAAATTAATGTATTCTTATATATGTTGTTTGTTTTTAAGCAATCATACGTTACAATACCAGATGTTGTGCAATTATTGTATTCATACTCATAGTTTTTCTTTCTCTATGTTTATAATTTTACCTGTTTATTTACACTGTATAATATATTATTTTTCTTCTTTACAACTTAGTGTATTTTTGCCTTTGCTTTGCTTTAAAAGAAGCACAATGATCACCAATTCTAACATCATAAAACTGAAAAGAAAAGTGTATGAGTCCATTTCAGCCACAATATCCTCTAAGTCATAATTACAAGACACTAATTATGACTTACCATGTCAGAAATATGACTTTTATATACTTTTATATCTCATAATGAGACAGCATCACATAAGACTTGGCATTCCATAGTTTTAACATGCTAAGTTATAATTTTGAGGTAGTATGAAGTAACTAGAAAAAAATTCTTGCAGAGATTTTGAAGGGCCCTGCTACTTGATGTGTGTTTTTTCTCTCTCTCATCTTGAACATGTCTAAAAATGAGTTATAATCACATTTGTAATAGCTTTAGCAGCCATCTTGAACTTTTGATTAGCATTCAGTATGTGTCTGGAATTGCTCTCAGCTACTACCACACCGATTTATAGCCCAAAATGTTTACAAATAACTGTTATAGTCATTTTTGTTTTGGCTTCGACAGCCATGTTGAAGAATGTTAGAAGGAAGCAGGTTTTCACAGAAAGGAAACTCTTGAAATGGAATTTGTAGTTTAGAAACCATAATAAAGCTTAGAACACAGACGTGTTATATTGGAGTTTACAGCTATAAAAAATATACCAAAGAGACTGGTTACTGGGAACAAGTGTTTTGAAACAACTGTTTCTGTAACCTGCATTATGAAAGGTGACACTGCCAAGAACAAGGACACTCATGCAGGGTAATGACGTTTGACTAAAGTAAGATATTTGGCTCCACCTAGCGACTGAAAAGAGAAAATGTATCTTCTTCCTGTCTAAAAAGGGTCAAATTTACCCTGAGTACGTTTTGTCAAGCTAAACTTGCTCTTCTACGTATTTTACATGAATTCATACCCCCTGGAGTGACAGTATTTAATAATACTTTTTTCCTACACACGACACTGAACAGTAAGTGTACAATAAAATATATAACAAACATTTGCTCTGTTCAGGGCTGCAATCATATTCTTGCAAATAAAGATAAGTTTCATATTTATTTAGCTGCCGTAAATGTTTCCTGTATGTCAGTCAGTAAGAGGTAAACATCACTCATATTTCATATTATAAAAGTTAATTTTTAGTTATCATATTTGTAAGGAAACAATGCCTATAAGTCCTCTGATACTTGACATAAATCATAATAAATCTAAGTTTGGTTGTAATAGTTATTAGATCTGTTGTAATAGTGCCTAATGGCAACATGTGAAACTAAATACATTACAGTGTTGCCATGTGTGTTAAAACAATTATTTTCTTTTTTTATGAACAGTTCATCTCCTCAAACACAAACCCCTAACAGTGTATAAAAGCCCCCCAATAACTACGTTTTAGTATATCTCTATTCTATTCTGTTCTGATGGTCAGAGCCATCAGAACCCAGTTTTACTGAACGTATTTTTAGCATACATATGAATTGAGGGATCACTCGGCACATATCTTCTAATTTATTTAATTATATGAAAGAAATGTTTAACGCATAGAATGAAAAAAACGAGTCAAATAAAAACCACTGGGCACCATTACAGCAGATGTAATAACTATAGTTTATACAGTGAATGCATTATGTTCTGCTCTGATGCTCTTAATACTTCTAGCCACTAGATGGTGCGGTTGTGACACAAAAGAGAGGACGAGACGGGAGGAGGAGTCAGACTGAACGTAATACTATAATGGCCTGTGTGTAAAGCACGCAGTAATAAAGTTTTAGAATTTTATTGTCATTTACAGCTGCCACAACAGGTTTATTGTTTGCAACATTGACTTAACAGGGTAAAGCCATTTAAACAGTCAAAGCTATAAAAGCTTTATAGCTGATATAAGAAGTCTATACTCTAAATATTGTTTTTTCAGTGGGAGTTTACTACATTAAAATATAATCAAATTGAATTGAAGAAAGTGTGGGTTATGTGGTCGTTGAATGGTGGGTCGCACCCATTCTTTTTGTTAAAGTTGTTTAGCTCTGGATCTGAACAGTCAACGAGAAGAGACAAGACTGAAACTAAAGAGCAGTTGATCAAAAGGAACATAAACAGCTGAAAATTGTGTCAAACAGCACTTCATTAACTGGTTTGTTACACCTATAGTACGAATTGTTTGCGCGTTAATTAAAATGAAAAAAACATGAAAATTTGACACCTATTTAACAGGTTGACAACAGGCAAATAACACGTCACGTCAAAAGTCAGCTGTCTGTGGCACTCCTGGCTTTACATACAGAAGGAGCGTTGTCTTAGAGGGCACCAAACTCATGTTGACCAATTCTAAAGGTTCCAAAAGCACGTCACACAGCACATCTAGAACCAGCGACGGGTCTCACTGTGGCGCCATTGTTTTGCATGGTGGCCTTTGATGCAGAACCCCTTTCATGGACCTTGCCACCACAAGATGGGAACCAGGTGACTTTCTGTTCCATCCGACATGACAGACAGAGATTGCTGATAAATAAACTTTGATTGTAGAAAAAGAGCAACCTTTTTCCCAAAATCTTGTAGGAAGATCAGCTATGGAGCTGAGAGAAGGAACAATGTTCCTCTCATGACACCAAGCTTCAAAAAACACACAATTAACAGCATATAAGCTCTGTGTGGATCCAGTTTTGGTGCACTGAATCGTGTCAACAACAGTACTGGGTAGACCTGAAGCAGTTAGCTTCTCTATTTCACGGGCCAGACCCATAGGTTCCTGATCTCTGGATGTGGGTGTCAAATTTGTTTGTGCTCTTAAGTCAGGAGATCCTTGCTTGCTGGGAAACAAGAGGGAGTGGGAGCATGGGGGCATGCCCAGATGCAGCGCTTCCTCCTTTGATCACATCTGGTCTGAATATTTTCCATAGCTTGTCTAAACAGCTGTGTAGTTTAACAGCTTGGTGGAGGAAACCGTAACGCTGATTCTTAGGCAGCTCTGTGAGGTTGGTAAATGGCTTGCACTTGTATAGCGCTTTATGTAGTCCAAGAACCCCAAAGCGCTTTACACTACAATCAGTCATTCACCCATTCACACACTGATGGTAGCTGACAGAAGTGAGGCTGCCATCACACCAGCGCCACCGAGTCCTCTGACCACCACCAGTAGGCAAGGCAGGTGAAGTGTCTTGCCCAAGGACACAACGGCTGAGACAGACGGAGCGGGGGCTCAAACCGGCAACCATCCAGTTACAGGACAAACCCCTACCACCTGAGATGCTGCCGCCCGAAAGGGGTTGAGGAAAACGGGCTGTTGTCCGTGCCTTTTCCCATAGTGGTCACTATGGTACTGGACAAACAAAGGATAAAATTGGCTGTTCTGCAGACCTCGTCCAGCTGCCCAGAAACGTTTTCCAGAACAAGCAGCACCTTATGCAGCTCCGCAGCTTTTCCGCTTGGTACACCTGCAGCATTGATACTTTGCTGAAAGCGCAGGCAGAGAGACTTTGTGCACAGTAAATTTTCTCTGGCTGGGCTGCTGAGAAATGGCACTACTTGCTCAGAAGAGTGGGTTTGCCGGCTGACGGGTTTGGCTTGGGTGCCAGGTGGGCTATAAGTGTCATCCTTGCGGAGGATGTTTGCCAGACCCACCATTTCCGCTTTCTCCAGGTCCAGAAACTGGGAGAAAGGCAGAGACAATAGGGCCTTAGAGTACGCCCGTGTCCGTGTCAGCTCTGTCAAAATATTTGGAAGGACAGTTAATTTGTGCCTCACAGAGGCCTGCTGCTTTGGGAGAAAGTAATTACCAGCGAGTTTTGTTTAATGTTGTCAGGGTGGAGGAGTGGGCAAGCTGAAAATGTTCTGAAGTGGATCCGTCCTTTTCGGCAGGTGTCTTGACCACCTGTCCTTTCTCTCAGCACCAGCCTTATCCTCAGAAAAGCCACCAGAGGCTGCCTGGGAGACCTTGTCTTCCACCAGCAACATCAGCTGCTTATCAAACTTTGTTAGGTCCTCCTCCGCGTCACAAAGTTTCATTCATCTGCTCATCCCAGAATAGGGCCGAAACACTGTCCTCCATCTCCTCAGATTCCATCACAGTTCCTTGGTCAGAAGGGAGTCCCTGGCTGCGGATGAATTTGCCCTTAATTTGGACAGGAATCCAATTTCTCTTTTCAGGGTTGACTTAAAAAGCCAACTGCAATGCGCACAAGACCCTGGGTTGGAAAGTGCTGCTTCGTGTGCAACACTGGGCAAGCATCATGAGTATTTGTCCTCAAAAAAAAAAAGAAGAAATCTGCAAGTCCTTGAACATGGACGTGAGCAGGGCTGTCAACTTTTTTAGCCCTATAAGACGCGCTGATTGCTTTCTCTGGAGCCATGTTAGGACAATGGAAAAAGAGGTCTGTTTTTGGCCAGTTACTAAGCTAAATAAGCTAAATGTTATCTGTGCTAGTCAAGTGCACTCCCATGTTAGCTATGCTAAATGGTGAGTAAACTTTGCCAGTTGGCAAGCTAAACAGGCTGGACTGATAGCAGAGCAAAGCACTGTATGTTAGCTGTGCTATACGGGCGAAGGACATGCTGCAAGTTAGCAAGCTAAACAAGCAGCGAGCAGGATCTCTAGGTCTTGTTGTGACTCCCTTGGAGGAAGCAAGCTCACCTTCAGTTGGACAGCTAAGCCGCACACAAGGGACCCGAACTCAGGTTTAGCAAGGTGAATTGCTCAGAATGAGGAAATTAGACAGTCACTGTTGCCACATGGGAAATTTTGAAGTATCGTACCAGCTGTTTAAAACAATTGTATTTTGAAAAAAATGATCGTACACACCCAATTTGCATTCTGAAGTGGCTCAGAATGATCTCAGTACTCTTTTTGCTCGGAAGCACCCCTGATCCATCGCACCATGGCAGATCCT
This sequence comes from Kryptolebias brasiliensis, assembly GCA_028566095.1. NCBI lineage: Eukaryota > Metazoa > Chordata > Actinopteri > Cyprinodontiformes > Rivulidae > Kryptolebias > Kryptolebias brasiliensis. The sequence goes on along the minus strand of JAOXNZ010000002.1, from coordinate 5,964,249 downwards.
GAGCTTGACTTCCAGACTTGTGAGTCTGGCGCCCCTGCCACATAACCCCACGCAGTGCTTGGCTCTGCGCAAGAACGGCTACGTGGTGCTGAAGGAATGTCTCTGCAAAATCGTGGAGATGTCCACCTCCAAGACAGGCAAGCACGGCCATGCTAAGGTTAACCTGGTTGGTATCGACACCTTCACCAACAAGAAGTATGAAGATTTGTGCCCATCCATGCACATCCCCCCATCAAGAGGACTAACTATCAGCTGGTTAACCTCAATGAGAACAACATGTCCTTGATAAGCTGAAATGGCGACATCACAGAGGACCTTAGTGTCCCTGATAGCAAAGTCGGGAGGGTAAATCGAGTCGAAGTTTGAGGTGAATGAAGAATTCATGGTCACCATGATTTCTGCCATGGGGGAGGAAGGTGCTGGTGCCACCAAGGTCTTGGCCAACAAATAAGGGAGATGGACTTTGCAAGAAGCCCCGCCTACAAACCAGCCTCTCATTCTCATTGGTTCAGTCACCAAAGCATCGGTCTTTACACACGACCTCCAATGATTCTGCTGTGATTTCTCTCATTGACAATCTTTTTATTTCTCTCTCTCCTCCTTTCATTTCTCCTTTCCATTGCTGTGGGGAATGTAACACAATTTTTAAAACAATCAACTTTATATGAAATAAAAAAAAAAAAAAAGAATGATCTCCTTTAAGGGCACAATATTATAGACAGTGCATTCTCTAGTCTGTATTGCTTTTTTACCTTTAAATAATCAGACAAAACGGTTGAAAAAAGCACCTCCTGCAGAACAGCGCCACCTCTTGTGAGGAGTGCAGGATGCACTGAACAGTCCACAAATATAACAAAAAGTTGTTATGATGAATTAATTTAGCCATGCATTGAAGTTGTGCATTGAAGCAGTCAAATTATTGCACATTATGGGATTTTTGACATTCATAATCACACAATTGTACAGATAGCACAATTATCATACAAATACAATAATTATCGTACACCTGGCAACGCTACAGCATATTTATAACCCCAGGATTGCCAGGCCTCCAGTGTATGCAGCATTCTCACTGACCTTGGCAATCTTAGGTTGGTCTCGCTAGGGTGCAATTGCCCATACGTATATGTTGTACCGAGTACGTCGACCGAAAGGGAACAAAAAGTAGCATAAAAGACAAAAATAGAACAAGTATGCTGAAGCAGATTTCAAAGAGAACAACGTTTTTGAAGGAATTAAGGATTTCCCAATGCATTTCTATAGAGAAAGTGTTTGTAAATCATGTTAAATGTTTTGAAAAGTGTAATATTTACAAAAAAACACAAAAGTCACCCATCTGCTGAATGAGCTGGCCGTTTGATGACGTGAATGGCTAAAATACCACCAAGTTGCAGAAGTAATTAGACTGCAAAAACACGTACGTAAAAAAATTAAATAAAAACAGGAAACGAATGCTACGAATGCTGAATCTGAATTCACACAACTTGCTATGAAATTGTAGAGGGTATAAAGTTCTGGCAGTTCAGGATATTGTTCTGTGACGTTTCAAACGAAAGGAGTGCCTGACAGACAAAGCTCAGGGTGTAACACGGCTGAAGGCAACGCTTTCCCATGATTCCTTTCGAAAAGAATAGCTCCCTGTTTTTCTCTGTCCATACTGGGCTCTTGTAGCCCACGGGTGACAAAAATAACTCCCGCTTTTAATCGCTACGTCTTCGTGTCTTCGGTATTTAATGGATTTTTTATGCACGTAGACAAACAGCAACATTGTTAGCGGCTGTGCAACCTTCTCTACACTGACCTGTAGGTGGGTAAAGCCGTTCCTGACTGCCGCAGCTAACCTAGCAGGACCACAGTTAGCTAGTTTGAGCTAATTTATTTAGCGCGTTTACGCTGCTGAGTTTTCAGATGTGCAGGTATCCTAACCGGGCGGTGTTTTGTCTTAGCAAACAGTAGTCCATTTAACAGTGTATGCTAAAACTGTTGTAAACGGAGTCATTTAGTCAGCCTCCGAGAACACAAAGTGTCCTGATCATGATTCATGGTGTGGTCGAACATTTTTCCTCTGTAGGTTTTCTTCAGGATGTCCTACACTCCTCCGATGAACCGCCCGCAGATCGGCATCCCGCTGCCCCCCGGGATACCCCCTCCTCAGTATGCAGGCTTTGCTCCTCCAGTTCCGCCAGGTACTGAACTAAAACATCACCTGGCAGCTGTGTGTTCAGACAGCAGCCCGTGTTCAGTTCACATAACACAGTATGTCTGAAAAGAATGGCTTTAATAGGAGTGGCCGCGTGTGTTAGCAAAATATCTCATGAGCCACTGCACCAATCTTAGTGAACCTCGGAGTGTCATTGGACGTACATCGACTCATTAAGTTTGGGAGTCAACCCAATTCAAAATGGCTGCCACAGCAAGCCTAAAATCACAGAAGTAGCTTTAACTCAGTTAAATTTACCTGAAATTTGACGCAGTAGAAGTTGAGACTGATTCTCAGCACATATTCTGAGCTAACAGATTGCACAAGATCTGAGTTTGAAATTTTGCCATTTGGCGTCTGTTAGCAAAATAACTTATGAACCACAGGATGGATTTTAATGCAACTTTTCAAGGAAATAATCATGACATGTACATCTACAACAGATTCGCTTTTGGAGACAACCCAATTCAAGATGGCCACCACAGCCAAATCGCCTTAGAAAACACAGAAATGGCTGTAATTCAGTCAGTTGTACATATTTGGTGCTAAGATTTGGTGCGGTAGTAGCTAACACCCGCTCCAAGTCCTAACAGATCACATGAGATCTTTGCTTAAACCGTTGCCGTTAATTGTTGGAGTCAACCTTGTTTGTCTGTTAGCAAAATATCTTATGAACTACTTGGCAAATTTCAATGAAACTCTCAGAGAGTAATCACTGGATGTACATCTACAACTGATTACCATTTGGAGTCAGTCCAATTTAAGATGGCCACCACAACCAAACAGCATTAGCCAACACAAAAGTGGCTTCAACTCTGTCAATTTTACAGATACTGAGCTAAACTTTTGTGTGGTAGTTGCTGAGAGTATTCCACAACACATATTATTAGCCTGTAATTAGTGTGGTGTGTGTTTTCAAGTGACTAAGAATAAATGAGAGTTCTTTTGTTTTTATTTTCAGGTACTCCCATGATCCCAGTTCACATGGGTGTAGTGACCCCTGCGCCCACAGTGAGTCAGCAGCAGCGGGCCTTTGTTTGTGACTTGCTGTTATAAACACAATTTGTATACAGTAACAACAGAATTTCATGCTTTAAACGTGTTAAAAAATAAGCGCTAGATCCAAAGTCTAAACCGCGCGTTGCTGTTGCAGGTTCTGGTCCCGACCACAGTCGCTTTGGTGCAGAACCCTGTGAGTATAAAGAAAGACCCCAGCATCAGGAGCAAGGATCCAGAGGACAGCGGGGGGCCCACCACCACCGTGTTTGTGGGGAACATCTCTGAAAAGGCTTCGGACATGTTGGTCAGACAGCTTCTAGCGGTGAGTTCTCAACACATGAAGGTCGTTCTGATGATGATTGTTGAACGTGTGACATAAACATGTAGGGCTGCCACAATCGACTGTTTTTTTATTTTTATTGATTGATTCATCTGAGCGATTCATTTTCCTCTAGAAGTCCTAAACAAGAATTTTAGTGTAGTTCATTTTATTCTTAACAGCCAGCTTTGGCATTTACAGTATCCCACAAAATAAAATATAAACAAAGACTTGCAAATTAAAGTACAAAATACAGGTTTCAAGCCAACTCCAACAAGACAAATGAATAAACTGAAGTTCTTCTTCATTTAGTTGCAAATAAAAAAGCCTGAATATTCAGCATGTTGTACTGCAGCAAACTGGTGACAAATCCTGTTTTTGCAGGAATTCAGCCAGGAGAAAAACAAATACAACTGTTTAAAATGTAATAAAGGAGACAGAGCTTCAATGATTAGTCGCTGTAGTTGACAACAAAAAAAATTGTGAATGCAGATTTTTTTATTGTCGACACATCCATAAAATGTTTTTTTATAGCTGCAATACACAACTGGAACTCTGGGGGGCAGTATTGTCTTTTGTTTGCTAAGACTCTCTTCTAATAAAGAAGAATGGGGATTAGAAGGAGAAGGATGAGACTTTCAAAAATGCGTGAGCATTTCACTGAAAGCAACAAAAAAGCTGAAGGCAGATTGAGCGGAGCGGAGCAGAGCTTTTTTTCCTCTCCAGTAGCTCTTGCTACTTAGTGCAGAGTTGGTGGGGGAGCTCACTGTGACCCGTCCTGGAGTTAACTGATTAATGGGTCTACCTCTAGTCTCATGGATGATTGTTGAGCAAACATCATTTGGTGTGGTTGATAACGTGACCTGTTAGGAGCAGTAGATGTGTGAGAGGGGATTCTGCAGTATTAAATTATATAGTATGATTTATAATAATAATCTGTAATATTAGTGTTTATCTAACTGATAAACCTCTTCGATGACACATAAATGATCTGAAGGATATTTAATCAGTTACATGGTTTATTTGGCATAATAGAGTGCTGCACTGCTATAGTAAATTTCTGACTTTTCAGACCAACTCATGGCCATTTTTGATTACATATCTGCCCTTTTTTGTTTAAAATGACAGAGATTATTTGCATTTGACTGACTAATGGGTTTCATTACTTTTAAACTACACTGTTTAATTTAATTTCTTCCTCTTTGTCTTTGACCATTATAGAAATGTGGTATTGTTCTAAGCTGGAAAAGGGTTCAAGGTGCCTCTGGGAAACTTCAAGGTAAAAGTTCAAATTTAATTTTGTGTGTAAATTCGATGCTGCACATTCCTCACTGGGCTGCGGCTGCTGGAGACTCAGAGTTTTGAGAAAATAAAGGTGTCAAAATAGAGCTCTGCACTCTTGAGACCCATGACAACTCTCTGACTATTTTGTGAGAGAATTTGCCCCACAAAATTCAAGTTACAAGCCTTTGTGAGAAAACTGAAAACATTTTGAGACATTTTGGAGACTTCCTTCGAATGCTGTTTGCCAACTAGTTGACCAGCAGTTTCAGTCCAGTGACATACTGACTTTGATGCTTTTCAAACTAGCCACAGTTTTTTAAAATCCTTGATAGGTTTTTTATACTTAGAAGTTCATGTGTTTCTTATTTTGTTTATTCCTTTTTGATAATTTTCTGTTCTTTTCACAAGAACGACTGTTAATTTAATCTTTGTATTTT
>JAOXNZ010000002.1:5926210-5942789 GCA_028566095.1 Kryptolebias brasiliensis | reverse complement strand
TTTCAAATAATTAGAGTTGTATATTTTTAATGGAGTTTGTATTTGTTGACAAAGCTTTGGCTCACACATACCCCAAAAAAAGCCCAGGGGCAACTAGCTGGCAAGCTGATTATGACAAAAAAAAAAATTCAGCTTTGTGCAAATTGAGGCAGCTAAAAATAAATTAGTTGACACAAATGTGCACTTACAAAAGAAAGAAAAAAGAAACACTTTATATTATCTAAGCTGCTGCATCCAATGTAAGAAACTGCATTTAAGTGCACTTACTTTCTATTAAAACATCTTAAATAACACCTGGTACTCTTATCTCTATGCAATCCACAACTGTTCAGAAAGGGGGGCAAACGGCATGCAGAATTCTCGCTTTTAAAGCTCCGACTGTGCACAATCACACGCGAGCTGAGCCTGTGTGTTGATTGAGTTCTTCTTTATCTGACCCTGTCTTGGGGGCTTCTGCTGTTGCGGGTCAATAGTACGAGTGTCTGTCTGTCTCATCCTGCAGAGCTCAGGTTAAGTGTTGAGTCTAAGTGTTACCCTCTTCATGCGGTCGATGAGTGAGAGAGCACTACGACCTGAGCTGTAAGTGAACTCACCTCAGTCAGATGCAGCAATTTTATTTTATTTTTTTCCAGCATGATAACTTTTTAGACCGTTCTTCTTGGAGATTGAAAATAAATTGTAACATAATGGTTTTTATATTTAAATACATGGGTAATCTACATAATCCGCTGTACAAATAACAGAATTTTTTTTCTTAATTCGATCAGGTGAAAGGAGAGGGTTTAAAGCGGTTTCATTTTCTGCCTCTTAAGTAAACCAGAAGAGACTTTTAATAGCTATTCGTTAGTTTATACAAGTTCATGTGATTACTTTGTCTTCTATCAGCGAGGATTGCTCTCCACTGAGTGTGTTGTGTCTTTCATTAATGTCTCACTTCTCCTAAAATTCAGTTCAATAAACAGTTAATGCTTCAGCCGTTGGACAGAAAATGGATCACATTTATTCCACCTCTCCTCTCTGAACCTCGTTGCTTATGTAACACCTGTGTTTTTATGTCCTTTCCCCTATCCGATTCCTCCATCCACTCCGCTTTGTATCACGGTGGTTGCCTTGTGAATATTCCAATTACGACGATGTGTGTTTGACCTTTAAGCGAGCAGGAGAAGATACAGTTATCTACCTTCTTCTGTGACACCCAGAGTCTGTCAATCAGCAGTCAACCCCCACCCCCGCTTTGCCACAACACCACCAGCACAGGCTACTTGACTGAGCTGAGTCTAGTGAAATGACTGTGCGTGTGTGTGCACGTTTGGCTGACAAAGAGATTGTGACCAGAGTAAGCTAGAAGAAGCTTAAAGAGTTTCTATGATAAAAAACATGTTGATTAAATGAGATTAGGTTTTAACACAAATACTCATACCACACCAACTGGCAGACACACAAATGAAAGAGATGTTAGACATTTTTTTTCTTTAATCTGCATCCAGCCTGACTGCGCCTTACTTCCATAAACAAAGAGTTTTCCAACAACATCCCATATCACGCTTCTAAGAACAAGCAAGCGTGGGCAGAATCATACTTCTTCAGTTTCATTCGTGCGCCCGCCCTTTTCCAAAAGGCTAATCTACATCTTTCATTGAATCAAGGATGGAAATTCAGAAGAAATGCTACTTTTTCAATTTCATGCTGAAGTAGCTCAAGTTAGTGGATGTAATTTCTCCTAACAAGAAAATTTATCACTCTGTCGCACACTTAGGCCAGCTTTGTGAGAAAGAGGCCGCCTTCTTTTTTTTTTTTTTTTACTTTGGGTTTTGATAAATGTGCCAAAAGCATGATCACTCCCTTCATAGCACTCCATACAAGGACAGAACAATTACAGTGGTTATGGGAAAAAAATATCTATGGTTAAAATTTGCATGAAACATAAATGATGTATAATTTAGGACTTTGATATAAACATTACTAAATTAAGAAGCTCAGTGGATGGGTGATATTTTATACATACTGCAAAAACCAAAACTTGTAAGTCTAAATCATGTGATGGTTTCAAGTCAAAGAAAAAAAAAACTTCAAAATTTGCATTTTTGTGAGAAATTGTCTCCTTACGTATTAAAACCTGTGCCAACAAAGGCATATTTCCCCACTATGACAGAAATTCCAAGGGAGACTAACGATGCAAAAACTCCTACAAATCCATTTGAAGTTTTGTGAAAATTAGGATTATCAGGTTCACGCTGAATTGGATGATGAAGTCCAAACAGATGAAAAGGAATGCATGAAGAATAGTTAACAGAAACAATACCACGCTTGGCCAATACCACCGGTCTAATGTATATTTATCATGTAAACTTCTGATAAATGCATATGCAGAAACAATCAAATCTCTGGGTTTCTATTGGAAGATTTTTGCACGTTGGACTCGAGCGTGAAACCAATATCAGCTTAGTGTCTACTCAAGCTTGAAGTGCTGCGCCGAGCCTGCAAAGCATGTTCTGCATATGCTCATGGGCGTCGTTTTTATCAGGGTGGAACAAGCAGCTTTCCAGTGCTATCACTGATCAATTCGTGCGAGTTAAGTCTCCCGTGTGGCGTAAATAAGCAGCAGTTAAGTCTTGATGAAGAATGGCAGGCTGTTTGAGTGGGAATATAGGCTTGAGAGAGGCGGCCTGTCTATCTCTGCTGCAATGGATGCCTGGTGTCACTTCCATCATTAACCTCAGACTACAGTATATCTTATTCTCTCCATCTGCTCAAAACAAATGCTTAGTTTACTCTTCAAAAGAACTCAATTTTCCGCACTTTGAGAAATAGAACAAATAATGTCTAACAATGTTATAAAGTTACAACAAAGATGGCAGTCCACCAGAAAGGACCAGACGCTGACTGATAAACTAAAACACCCAGCAGCCTTAGCTCTAAAGCCTGCAGTGAAGAGTGCCAAAGCTAGCACTAAGTGACATGTCAGCGAGTTTGTCTGTTTGAAGCGTTCAATTCCCCCCGGCATGAGCTTATTTACTGCATTTGTATGAAAAGCTGGGAAGAGGAGAGGGCTGATAGCCAGCCTGCCTCTCTTACATATGTATACAGTGTTTGGAGGCAATGCGTAAAGAGCAACTCTCCTCGCGGACGGGTAATGTTACAACTACAAACAACCTGGGAGATGGCTGGAGCCATAAATACATTCAAAAATAGGTCAGGGATGAAGGTAATCAGAGCAGCAAAGAGTGTTAACATGTGCAACAACCAAAAAAAAAAAAAAAAGGAAAAAAAAGCTACGATACCTGGAATCTGTTAGCAGAGATTCAAGGCGCATTAAAGAAAAGCACCAGTGACATTAAAGATGCTCCTTCCTCTTGCTAGTCATCTTCTTAACCAGATTTGCAGTCATTTTAATATTAGTTAGAGAGTGGAAGTGGGGTACACACAACAAACCATCGGGCATGCGTTTCAGACTCTGATTTGTTACTATTCATGACTAAAGCAGAGAGGAACTGTAATACTAGACATGCTTGTTAAATTCACAACACTCCAAAGCTGCCTTCTAGCAAATCCTGTCTTTTGGTTGTCAGCTTAAGACACCCTGGCATATGCATATGTAGGATTTTTAAGCTCTGTTAAATGGATAGCGGTGTCGTGGCCTATCAAATGACTATAAGCCACTTGCCTTTTTTGGGAGGGAAAGAGAAACATTTATAGAGAACGCAGGCAGCAATGCGTTACCTTTTATGAATTGGAAAGCACCCACCAAACAAGTTTTTTTCCCTTCTTTTTCCTGTTAACTTCCTATTAGACTAAAACAGAGGCATCTACGTGTCTGTTTCCAGCTTGTGTGTGACAGTAACACCCCACCCAAATATATTAATGACTGTTTAAGCTGGTGACAGGGGAGTGGCAACAAACAATGACAGAATGCCTGTTATGGATGATGCACCATTCACCACCAAGTCAGTTTGCAAATAAATTGTTGTGGAGGGCATTGAGGTGAAGCAATTGCTCAGCCCTCTCAAAGAATGTGCAGTTTGTATATGTGTGTGTGTGTCTTTATGCATGGCTGTGTATGTGCTTGTGCTTTTTGTGAGTGGACGTATAGATCCAGTGCCATTTATTTCCCAGAGCTGGACCAGGGCGGTTAGAGAGGCGTGAAAGGAAATGAGTTGTGAAGTGGCCATTGATCCTGGTCTACACTAGGTTAGCTCGCAACAGCAAGATTATTGGCCACAGTATGTGCAACTCAATGACTGCCTCTTATTTACACAAAGGTGGTTAACCCTGGCTGGGACATTTATCACTGAGATACTGCACTGCATGGGACAAAAGGAGAGGACAAAGGCAAAAACAGAGTCCAAATAGAGGCCTAGCATTCTTTGAAGAAATGCATATCGCCAGTCGCCTTTCATGCCTGAGTTTTAAACTGAAATCACCTTATGATGAGAAGAGATGAAGTTACAGCTGTTTTGGTCAAAACTTGAAAATTATATTATCTCATGCAATGTTGTGAGATCTTGTGAGATGTGATAGAGCTGAATGGATGTGTTGAGAGTGACTCACACTAAGTTCTACCTGTAAAATCTGTAAAATTGGCTGAGTTATAGTCATTTTTGTGTTTCTTGAGGTCAGTTGGCTGTGGTGGCCATCTTTAATTGGGTTCACGCAGCTGTAGATCTACATCCAATGATTACCTTCTGAAAGTTTCATTAAAGTCCATTCAGTGGCTCATGAGATATTTTACTAACAGACAGACAGGGTTAACTCCAACAACTGATGGCAAAGTCTTCAAACTATATCTTACGTGATCAGTTAGAGCTCAGAATATGAGTTGGGGATGACTCTCAGCTACTAATTCACCAAATCATAGCTGAATATAAGTAAAATTTAATGAGTTAGAGCCATTTTTGTGTTTTATAAGTTTGCTTAGCTGTGGCAGTCATATTGAATAGGGTTAACTCAAAATAAATCAATTAAAAAAAGAAATCTCTTCTGATTCTTGAAATATATTGCGAACGCCACAGACAAATGAACATGCACGCACAGACACAAGCAATAATTAAAATGGAATGACCTGAAAGTCATTTAATGGTAAATATTTTAAAATCTTAATGTACATATGATTTTTCTTGAACCTAAAGTTTAAATTTTATGACAAAAAATTTTTTTTAGCTTTTACGCACAAGCTTTAAAATAAACAGTCTGCTTTCTTTACCTTTGTTACTGTCAACTTGTAACCTGCTCTTTTTTGACAACAGCTCCTAACTGCTTGACTGTAAAATGCCCATAAGTGTTCATTTTCAGACGATTTCACTTCACCCCCCCATCCTCTCCTCACAACTCCTCCATCGCTCCCTTTCCCACTGTCTCACTGTCCCTTTCTCCTAGTCTCTCTTTCAAGCCTTTTGCAGCTTGACATTTCGCCATGCTCTCGAGGGACGCCTGTGCGAAATGGAGTTACTGGGAGAGCGCCACTGTAAATTCCAGAAGGCCACATATAATGTGTCTTAAACATAGATGGACAGCCAAGGTTTCAAGGAGCTGAGAAATAAGACGGAGACCAAAAGGAAAAAAAGGTGGGGAGACAGATGGAGAGCAGGAAGAAGAGGTAGTGTCTAGATAGATAATAGAATAATACTGTGTTTTGTCTGGGGAAGTGTGAGCAAACAGTAGCTACGCTGTCATTCACATCCTATATCTTTAGTGTCATCGCAAAGGGGGGAACTACAGGCCTATATGTCACAGGCCTGTATGTACTATTCTGTTGGGACTGTCTGCTGATAGCCAGGTTGGAAATAAAAAGAAGGATGGCTTTCATTGTAAATAGGTCTGACACAAGGATTGCCAGAGAAGAGCTGTCTTTTTCACTGAAAGGGGAAATAGTTTTACAAAGACATACAGTACACGCTGCTTTCCTGATGCTCCTCCTGCCTTTACAGAAAAAACCTTATCTTGGCACAGACAATGATGGTTAACAAAAGGACTCCTTCATGAAATCGTTCATATTTCAGCTAAGGTCTTTCTCTGGTCCTGAGAGGTGATTGATGCATCAGGCCAGGGCCGGTGTCTTATTTACACAGTTGAGTGGGGCAATCTCAGGCCTGAAAGATAAACCTAATGAGCTTCTTTGTGTAAGGGTGCAAATGAGAGACACCATCCTCCCACCCACCTTCCCTGCTCCATCCAAAGGGACAGTCTGGGTGATTAGGCCTTTAAATTATGCTCAAGGGCAAAGCCCAGATTTGCATCTGAGGTGTGTGTGTGTGTGTGTGTGTGTGGCTTCTCAAATATGGTACAAAGAGACAGACAGGAAGGCAGGTGAAGGGCAGACAGAGAAAGATGCTTGAGGCTTGTTTGCTGGAAAGTGACGGTAGGTGAAAACTGGGTGTCAGTATTTTAGAGTGCGAACAGTGTACACTAAACAACAAACTTGAGTTGTTATAAGAGAGAGATGAGCTCATATGTACGTCAAAAGTGTGTGCTCAGGCTCACACATACACAAACACACACAGACAAACACACATACTGTCATTTTGTCCTTTGTCTGTGGGGGCAACTTTCTCCCTAATGACTTTCATTTTAGGGAGAATTTCATTTGCCCCTAAACCCTAAATACTACCCATCACTTGCTGTCAGATTTCTCATCTTTTTTTTTTCCTGCAGCTAAACAGCTAGGAAGGCAGGTTAATTGCTGTCACTCTCAAGTTGGACCACTGCCTACCTCTCGTGTAGCGACAGGGGTAGCCTAGAAGTAAGATGGCACCTTGGTGCACTTATTGTAATTTATGTCAAAATACTGCAGTCATTTAAATAGAGTTGGATCGTTTGCATTTTGCTGCATCATGTGCCTCAGGAAAACACTAAAATGCATACCTAACCAGTTTACCAATGTGTAAACCCTTATCTCTGACAGTTCTGCTAGTTGCATAATAGATGATACAAAAACATCAAATTAAAAACATTAAAAAGTTGTGTATTTTGACAGTTATTTGGCTTTAAAATGGGTCCCAGAAAGTTGAATTTTATATGACTGAACTGGCATTTTGATATATTTTAAGTTTTTATGCAGTTTTCATTTTTAAGACAGTTTTTTTTCCACAAAAAGTTCAGCTGCAGTTGACAGTATCACACTAACGTTTGAAACATCTAAAAATTTTAAATTGTTTGCAAACCAACTTCTTACTTCCACACATTTTAGTACATATACAAGTTAAAACATCCAAACATAGAAGTTTTTGTTTTCTTTCATCCAGTGTGTCTCTCACTGCTGTCAGACTTCGTTTTCTCTCAAAGCTCTCTTTAACGTCATATCTCCTGCACAAAATACTGTAGAAACATAAAAAAATGTATGTGTGACCATACAAGTCTTTTGCTGATAATGATTCAAGGGTTTTTAAAATCTGACTTATAGTTTTCACACAGTGATTGTTTGATTGAGGCTTATTTTTCAGTCTGTTTTTATGTCTGCCTCTCATTGACTTGGCAGTCAGGGAGTGACAGACACAGGTGTGTGGTTACCATGGTGACCATAATGACCCACTGGCAGCAGCTTCTTTTGATCTTGGTTCTCACATTTCTTCTACAGTTCATACATCAAAATGTCGGCATTTTTTTTTTGTTTAAATTATTACTAAAATTTTTGTTGCATCGACACCTTTCAAAATTTCTTCTGAAAGTTCTAGTTTTATTTATAACTACCTTTGTTTGTTTTTTAAAACCCCCCGAAAGAAGTTCCTCCGACGCGTTTCGCAGATACGTGGCACGCTGAGTGAATGAACTGTAAACCGGAAGTACTTTGTAGGCACTAAACAAGAAAGGGTTTCTGTTTCCCTGTTTATTAAGCCGCTAACAAAGTCGGGAAGTTGCCGCACCATTTTTGACAGCAACATGTTGAAAAGCCGCATTGTGTAATTCAGAGTATACCATTCGTGCAATGCAAGGACAACGCTGCGGCTGTCTTCGTTTATGAAGACCTAGAACCGAAGAGTTCACGAAGCTAGTTAGCTTAGCATTGCTAAACAGGCCGGAGTCTGCAGCGGCTCTGATAGTTAATGTGGCTGTTTGGGAACAGACTGGGCTGATACCGGGAGGAAGGTTGTGACGTTTGTTAAATTAATTAAAACTCGCCAGTAGCTGTGTTTCCGGGCATGCTTTTAACCTGATAAGCTCCAGATTCTGTGTCAAACGCGTAGGTGCAGTTTGGAGTTGATGGTTTAGCAGTAGCTGTAGAGAAAAGTGCAATAATGGACGATTTTAGCTCGATCAGCCTGCTGTCACTGGCGATGTTGGTGGGATGTTATGTGGCCGGGACAATACCTTTAGCTGTCAACTTCTCAGAGGTAAGTTTGTTACTCGTGTAGACTGGCTAGACCTGTTTGTGTTTTGTGTTTTCAGTCACAAATATAAACCTTAGCAGAAGGGCTGTAATGAAAGCAGCTGAATAACCAGCGTTTCGTGGTGCTGAAGCTCTGTGTTTGTGGCTGTTCAGGAGAAGCTGAAGCTGGTCACTGTGTTGGGAGCAGGGCTGCTCTGTGGGACTGCACTGGCTGTCATCATTCCTGAGGGAGTCCACGCACTTTATGAAGAAATCCTTGAAGGTAGAGTTTCCCAGAACAGCCAAACGTTTATGCAGCACCACCAATACTTAGAGTTATGGCTGCTTGTTGATACATGGAGCTACAAAGAGAAACCACCAACACATTTAACATGTTTACACTTAAAGCAAGAGCTTGATAAATCCATTTGAATAGTCTTTTTTTCTGGATTATCTTCTTCAGCACAGGAAATGCAGGATCATCCATTTTGAAAGGAAAATAAATGTTTTCCTCTATCAATCCTTTGTAGCTGCAACTTTCAAAGTGACCTTTGTTTAGTTGCACTAGTGAGGATTTATTTATATGAATGAGTTCAGGTTGTAAAAGAGCAACCTTAATGGACATGTTTAAGTTTTGAGGCTTGTACTAATATGATGTGTATATTAAAGCCTCTGTAAAAAACAGGGATAACAGCACAAAAAAGCCTCAGAGCTTTCTTGACCTTGTAACGTTTCAAGCCAGGTTGAGTTGAAACGCTTTGGAAAAGATTATGAAAGGTCTTCTTTCTTTTTTTTACTGTTGGACTGGGCCTCATATCTTGCTTGTGGTTAGATTAGAAACATAGAAACTGTTTGCTATTTGCTGTGTGTCCCAATTTTCAGTCCTCTACTAGAAATGCTTGACCTCCTGTAGACTTGATAAATGTCACTGGTTGTAGCCCAAGCAAAGGGGGTGACTTGAGTGGACTTGGGACAGCCATGTTTCCCAGAATGCATTTCGCAACATTTAAACAAATGGTGAAAGGGAGCTCTTTTTGGCCCTTTACTTGTATGTCTTCAGTACAAACAAGTCTGTGTGAAGTCCAGGTGGTAATCCTGCTTTGCGATTCAGGGTTCTCATAGTTGCTTAGGGGAAAAGAAATACAAACTCAAATGTCATCCAAAAGTAGGCTTTGTGAATATATAAAGCCCTCTTTCTCAGTGGCTGAAATGTGATCAGACAATTAACAGGAGTTGTTATATGGACAGGATTAGGCAGTGTGGCCAAAAGGTAAAATGACAGTCTTTTAGGGTAGAAACGTGATTGTGTGAGTGCTGATTCAGTAGGCGTGAGTGAGAGTGTGAATGGTTTGTCTTTTTGTGTCCCTATGATGGACTAGAGACCTGTCCGGGGTGTAAATTGCTAAGTCTTTAACATAGAAATGTCAGACTGCACAACTGGGCACCTCATGGGTCAAGGATGATCTCTACTGATTTCAATGTTATGGGGTCCAAGGTCAAGGTTACAGTTAACCCCTTTGTAAAAAAAACTTGTCCGTGCTCTAACTCTGCAACGGTGTAACATAGGAATGTCCAACTGCATTGCTGGACACCTCATAGGTCGGGGATGATCCCTATTGATTTTAAGGTCATGGGGACAAAAGTCAAGGCCACAGGATTGTTGTGTGACTGAAGTCCTGCTTTGGGTTTTGATTACTTTGAGAATTTTCTCATGGGAGTATTAGGTACCGTTGGCGGAAACTCTTGTTAGCTAATGTGTTGCATCCTTTAGCTTTAACAACTCAGTTTCAGCTTTTTCAACAAGTTTCAGCAAAGTCATTTAGCACTCACACTGTATTTTCACAGAAAATGGAATTTCTCTAGTTTGCCTTCAGTCACAGTTGTTCTCCGTTGACCTTTGTGTGAACATTTGCCATAATCTTTATTAGAAAACATTAGTAACAAACATTGTGAGCAATCAGAAAAGAATGAAATGTGGACTTAGAGTTTCTGTAATGACATGTCAGAATGAACGTAAACAGAAACATTCACAATACTTTTGGGATGTTGATTAGATTCCAGTTTAGGTTTACTTTTTTTTTTTTTTGCAGAAAATGTCTATAATTTAGTCAGTTTTACAGATATTGAACAGGGTTTATACAGTAATTTGAGTCACAGTGCTGGTTTGGGGTTAATTTTTTCTGATCTATGTTTCTTTGCTTATTTCTAGGTGGACACCACCACAGTCCCGGTCAGGTTGGAGTTGTGGATGCCTCAGAGACGAAGGTTGAAGCAGAAGCAGCTCTTGATGCTACTGGGAAACACGAGCACAGCCACGAGGAGCTCCACGCCTGCATCGGCATCTCTTTGGTCCTGGGCTTCGTCTTTATGCTGCTCGTGGACCAAATAGGCAGTTCTCATGTCCACAACACTGAAGGTCAGAAATATTAGTAGGCTCTTTTTATGGGAACCGAGTCATTTAACTCAGCTCACCAAAAGAGCCAGTGTTGGACCCATCATTAGAATATTTTCTGCTAAAATACCGTATAACTGAATTAGGATTTGAGAGAGCACAGCACAGCAGTGAGAGACACTGGGTGAAAGAAGATGAATATCTGTGTTTCGATGTTCAATTTGCATATGTACCAAGAAGAGTTAGTATGTAAAAGATAAATCTAAAATTGATCAAAGATTAGTGTTACATCAACTGTCAGTTGAACTTTCTGTGGAAAAAATCTGTGAAAATCCTAAAACTTTAACTACGATTGTGGATTACTGTGTACTATTTGATATCGAGATGCATGTTTTGGTGAATAA
Organism: Kryptolebias brasiliensis; assembly: GCA_028566095.1. Classification (NCBI taxonomy): domain Eukaryota; kingdom Metazoa; phylum Chordata; class Actinopteri; order Cyprinodontiformes; family Rivulidae; genus Kryptolebias; species Kryptolebias brasiliensis. Next base: position 5,931,694 of record JAOXNZ010000002.1, on the reverse strand, counting down.
TATGCCTGTTTTATTCCAAAGCCATGTGACAAGATACATGACCAAAACTTTGAACAGGATAGTAATAAGGCTGGTTTAATGCTTCTATATTGGTATTATTAATAAGTGATAATCCTGAGCAATGAGAAAAGCTTAGTTTGGGGAAGTAGAGCCTGGTAGCAACAACTATAAATGTTAATAACTCAGATCTAACACTGAACTTGTCAGATACTTTATTAGATTCTATAAATCTCTGCCATCGTGGGAAGTTTCATATTTTTACTCGGCAGAGAAATGCCTTTCTAACATTTTACTATTATTTCTCCCCACCACACACACATCTTAATACTTGCCTTTTACAAAACTCTTCTTGTTGTTTTTTTAATCTGGCTTAGATCCAGAGTCGGCGAGAGTCACCAGTTCAAAAATCACCACCACTCTGGGTCTTGTGGTCCACGCTGCTGGTAGGTCTGGGTTCATGTCATCAAACCTCTTTTTTTTCAGGCACTGAATATGTTTCTCATTCAGAAGGCAAGGCGAGCTGAGAACATGGGCGTCAAGCTGGATATGGCACAATATTTTTAATAATTGTTTTTTGTCTGTTACATTGTTTTTGGGATCGTTTGGAGCCAAAATCAAAACTGCAAATTTGAGTAACTGCATAGCCTTAATGCCAAGTCCAGCATGTGCCCCGCAGGAGCCCAGTCACCAAGCCAGTTCAGCAGATAATATCTAGCAGACAGATAATGACTGAAAGATTTCTACATTCACTATCACTTATCGATACAGTTGTTAGAGTAAGAGGGCAAAAGACATTACATCTACAACCTTGACTTACTGTAAAGACACAGATCTTAGTTTCCATAAGTTAGTTAAGGTGAGGGTGAAAGAGTATGAGCAGTGATTTAACTTGACAGTCTTCTGGTTTTGTTTCCAGCTGATGGAGTGGCCCTGGGAGCTGCTGCCTCCACTTCTCAGACCAGTGTTCAGCTCATTGTCTTCGTAGCGATTATGCTGCATAAGGTAATAATAAAACGTATGTCATCCAATGCAGCCATTGTTGATGTGTGGCTTATGATTGTCATACTGTGTGCAGCTGCACAGTGATTTTAACGGAGGGGTGTAAAAGTCACTGAGCTCTGCTGCTGTGCTGTCTGCAGGCTCCAGCAGCGTTCGGTCTGGTATCGTTCCTGATGCACGCCGGTCTTGAGAGGAACCGCATCCGCAAACACCTCCTTGTCTTTGCTTTAGCGGCGCCTCTTCTCGCAATGATCACATTTTTAGGCCTCAGTCAGGTAATGTTTGTTCTGTTTCAGTCTTTTTTACTTTACTTTGTAGACGAATATCATTAATGTTTTTTTTTTAATCTTAATTATAAAATAAGCAATGATGACTCAATGTGATTAAAGGCCTCGCATTCCATCACAAATGCCTTTCAGAGTTTTAATCTAAAACCATCTTATGTTGGGAAAGGATGGAGCTGTGGACTGTTTTGGTCAAACCTCATGATCTCATAAAATGTGTCAATGCTCAGAGTATGTGTTTGGGATGATGCTCAGCTACTACCACACTGCATTTTACTTCAATATCTGTAAAATTGACTGAATTATAACCACATTTGTGTTTACTAAGGTTGTTTAGCTGTGGTGTCCATTTAGAACTGGGTTGACTCTAAAAGTTAATGAGTTGTAGATGTACATCTATTGATTACTTTCTCAAAAATCCATCCAGTGGTTCATGAGATAGTTTGCTAACAGACAGACAAACACACACATGCAGACAAAAGCATTATGGCAGCGTTGCACTCAGTGGTGGGTGATGATCCCAGAGTGCTGCATTCGGATGCTGTAGGTTCTGCAGCAGTATGTGGTTTAGTGTTGCTGTGGTAGAACCAGGAACCAGCATTTTCCTTTCAGTTTGTCCTAGAAGATCTTTCAGGTTCCAGCACCCGTTGACCCTTGAGCAGAAAGTCATTAATTGTCTGCATTTTGAACTGCACTCAATTTATCAAGTAAGAAAGCAAAAAAAAAAAAAATCACTAAGTTAGAAGTTCTTGAAAATATGAACACCACTCAGGCTCTTTTCTGTTCATGGAGCTGGAGCAGGAGAGTGAGTGTTGCCATCTTCACCACCAAGGCAGCAATCAAAATTAAAAAAGGCAAAAGAGAGAGATTTTTGTCTGTTTTTTAGGTGGTTGATGTGACATATTTTCTGACGTGCTCTCTGTCTACCGGTGAGATTGTGCTCAGCTGTGTGTCTGTGTGCACATCAGGGCAGAACTCCTCCGTGTGTGGTACAGAGCAGAGGAGAATTATAAAAGTATGAACATGTAGAGACAGAAATGATATGCCGGGGTGTAAATACGATAAATAACTTCTATCTTTTTAGATTAGACAGTTAAGACAGTGTATAAACTTGTTCTGTGAGTGTCATTGAAACTCTCAGAAAGTAATCATTGGATGTACCTTTTCAACTTTTAGAGTCAACCTGATTCAAGATGTCTGCGGCAGCTAAGCAACCTTATCAAACCCAAAAATGTCAGTTTTACAGATATTGATCTAAAGCTGGGTGTGGTAGTAGCTGAGAGTCACTCAGAACACATCCTTCAAGCACTAAATGATCAAGCAAGATCTCACAATATCTCATGAGGTTGTACATAACATCACTTACAAGCAAGGATGAGATGTGATATTTCATTAAAAAAATGACTGGCTTTTTTTCACTGTTTTTCTGTTTCCTCCCTCAGAGCAGCAAAGAGGCCCTGTCAAACATCAACGCTACTGGGGTCGCCATGCTCTTCTCCGCAGGCACCTTCCTCTACGTAGCGACCGTCCACGTCCTCCCCGAGGTGGGGGGCATCGGCCACAGCCACAGCCCTGCAGGAGGGAACGGAGGGAACGGAGGGAAGGGACTGAGCAAGGTTGAGGTGGGAGCGCTGGTTCTGGGCTGCCTCATGCCCCTCGTGCTGTCCATCGTTCACCACCATTAGGCCCACAGACACAGGCGGACTGGGGAAAGAGACTCGGAACATCGCAGTTTGAAATGTCTTATTTGTCTGCTGGTGAACTTAATGGACCAGACGGAGCTCCTTGCAGTAACGAGGGACTTGAAACCAATTGAAACGATAGACCAACACAGCACATGATGCTGTTTTATCTGCTGACACTGATGATACAGCTACTGTATGACACATTAACCCACCGCAGGGTGTGGGTTTAGCTCGGCGTGTTTCAGTGTTGCATCATCACGCTTGTCCCACGTTGCAGAACCAGCTCTGGTTTTATTCGTTCTCTTTGGTTAAATGCTAGTTGCACAGTGAGGTTTAGTCCTGATCAAGCTCATGATATTGCAGAAGCAGTTAAAATCACCTTTTTAAATTAAATGTGTAAATTTCTCAAATTGACTTTCAAGTGCCATATCAACCAATCAGAGAAGAAGACGAGGTCAAAACAACCTTCTACATGGTTCCAGATGTTCCGGTCTTGTTCTCGTAGATCATCATGTGGTTCCTATAAAGAACCATGATCCGGTCCTTCAGATCCTGGGCTCAGTGGAAGGACAGAACCCAGGCTCCTTTGATTTGTCACAACATTGTCACTTTTCTTTTCTTGGTTTACGGTCTGCATACTATTATTTCTGTAATTTTAATGTGAGGTTACTGTAAATTAACTTGTGAGAAAACTCTTTAAATACCATTTTTAGGTGATCGTTTGAGGTGAATGTTTATTTCAGAATGAAGGAAACTTTTGCCTTGCAGAGGAGCAGTAACTAGGTCAGAACCTTTAGGGACCAACAGCTCAGGAGGATAACCAATATGAGGATGTTTGGTTTTTTTGTTTTGTTTTGTTTTTTTCATTTTATAGAGAATTCATTCCCTAAACTATTCAAAACCAGCAATAATAAAAAAGGTAAAACTGGGGCAAAACCACTTCTGGCTCGTCAGTGCAGCAAATCCTGAAGTGGGTCCAGATGAGTTCTGCTTCTGTGGGTCACAGGGCTTCAGAACAGCCCTGCCCCGATGATGTTCCAGTCACTGTTCCAGTTCCATTAAAAGCAAATCGATGGAAAAGTACCTTCCTCTGTCCGAACATGTTCCTGTTCCTGCTCTCGACAGCGATCGTCTTTCTGTCTGTAAATATGGAAACTACACAACTTGAAAATTCTTTCCTCGTAGTTTGGCTCTAAGTGACTGACTTCTGGCTCCAAGTGGAGAAAATTTAAAGGGTTTATTTCAGTTTACAGGAGGAAACCTGAGGCTACGTTCAGTTTTACAGGTGACTGGCAGCTACTGGACTAGAAGAAGCTGTTCACGTTGGCAGCCTCATTATATGCCATGTTATCTTTAATGTTCGCCACCAAAGGCAAGAATGTTTTTGTCTGTAGCATTAGCAAAAATTATCATCAACCAGTTAACTTTTGGAGTCACCCGATTCAAGATGGCGGCCAAAGCTAATCTACATTAGCCAACGCATTTATGACTAGAACAGATATTGAGCTAAAGTTTGGCGTGGTAGTAGCTGAGAGTCATTCGCAACATGAACTGTTGCGCTGCATCTTCGCCTAAAACTTCGGCATTAACAGAGTCAACACCGTTTGCTCACAAAATATCTCATGAACTAATGAGTAAAAATCACAGTAATCATTTGCTATACATCTAAAACTCATTAACATTTAGACTCAACCCATTTCAGGATGGCTGCCTCCACCTTAAAGCTGGTTTTAATCACAAGGCGATTTTAGTCTAAAACTCTGGCACGAAAGGTGGCAGGCGAGATGCATTCAATTCACAAGTCGTCTCAGGGCGCTGTCCAAAAATAAAACCAGCCTTTAATGTTGCAAGCGTCGCTCCATCAGAACTCACTGCCATTTGAAAAGTGTCAATTCAGACATTTTTAGTGTCTTTATTTCTGCTAAATATATTCCTGTCATTTAAACAGACAGTTTAAAAATCCACGTTTTCAGTTTGACCATAAATCACCTTAAAATGTCTGAGAGCCGTAAACCTTTTGATACTTTTGTTTGGTGATTGTTCTCCAAACTGTATTCGAGCTTCTATCCTATCCATCCATCTTTACGTTCTCTACTCTTCCAGGTCTCGGGGCAGCTGGGGCCTATCTCCAGCCGTCACTGGTTGAGAGGCAGGGGACACCCTGGACAGGTCTCCAGTCCATCACAGGGACACATTGAGACAAATGAGACAGATTAGACAAACCGTTCACGTCCTCTCACCTAGGAACAGTTTAGAGTTACCAGTGAACCTAACATGCATGTTTTCGGTCTGTGGGAGGAAACCCAACAGGTAGAAGGGGAGAACATGTAACCTCCACACAGAAAGGCCCCAGCTGGGTGTCAAACCTGCAACCTTCTTGCTGTGAGGCAATTTTCTTGTTGAGTAATGTCTGGTTTGCTGGGGTTTAAAAAATTTTTTTTTTTAACATTTCAAATGAATTAGTTCTGTGGTTGTAGTTTTCATAAAAAAATTCCCTTCAGTCTAAGATGGGGGAT
>JAOXNZ010000002.1:5851044-5867176 GCA_028566095.1 Kryptolebias brasiliensis | reverse complement strand
TTTAGGTTTTTCTGCTCCAACACACCTGATTCAAATGGTTTAATTACCTCCTCACCAAATCATCAAGTTCTCCAGAACAATGTCCACAAGTCATTCATTTAAAGCAGGTGTTTTAAAGCAAGGACACATCTAAAACATGCAGGAGAGCGGCCCCTGAGGAACGGAGTTTGACACATGTGGTGAAGACTTTTTGCTAATGAAATTTGGACTTTTTTCTCTTTATAGTATTTTGACTTTTTCCCTAACATTTCGACTTCAATTTTGACATCACATCTTTAATGAAACGAGAAAATGAACAACAAAAAACCCTTCTTTTTTTTCCCCCTTTGAGTGGCCCTAATACTCCATGGTAAATTATGGACATGGACGTGCTTGAGAGGAAAAGTGCATGTTGTATGAGTTACGGCTCTCCGTAATCCTTCAGATTATCAAAGCAGCAGAAACCTTTCCGCTTCCACATCAGACTCCTTCAGCAGATTAGCCTCTGCTCTGTCTTAGATCTAGCTTTCCTTTGATCTGAGCGAGTGTGTGGTCTGAGAGACGTCTGATCTATTGTAACGTGATGGATACACACACTTCCACATCAGACACGACTGTTCTTTCGCCAGGATGTAGCTTTGGAGGCAAACAGGTACGATAATCAGATTTGGAGCCGTATTCAAAAAGAAGGAACACGTCTCTTTTCTCCGCTTCATCAGACTTTCAGTTAGATTTCTTCACATCACTTCAAAGTAAAATAAGGAAGTTAACCAACTCAGCAATTGTGTGTTTAACTCTGGTCTATAAAAAGTGGATTTCTGTCTGTAATGTCAACACACCACTTTGAACTGAAAAACCACCCCGATGGGAAGTGAAACGTCCTCAACTACAGATTAGAAATCCAGTTATTTTGAATAGATTTGACATGTCCTGGATGACAGACCACCATATGTCTGTAATGTTACTGATTTAATCCTGAATACACTGGAAACAAAATGATTTGCTCTGTTAAAAGAAAACAGAATAGTGATCATCTTACCAGAGTGTGCAGGCTCACAGAGGAAAATTAATATTGGCTCCTTGAGGTAAAAAAAATTAAAGCAGTTTGAAAGATTAAAATTTCAGATTTATTACTGGGTTTGGATTGGTTTGTATTGACATGAGCTGCTGCTGCTGAAGTGTCATACACAAAGGCTTTGATTCATTGGTTTTTGCTCCGTTCTTTGTGAATCAGCTGCAAAAATTGCAGCAAAAGTCTGCCCCTTAATGAGTTTATGACATGAGTACAATGTAAGCACATGGTATTCCCTGCACACAATGATGGTTGGAGATAACCAGCTCCCCTGCGATCCTGAACGAAACAAGGTGGTCAAGGAAATGGATGGATGGATGTAAAAGAGCCAGATTTAGTCATACAGGCTAATTCTCACTGCTGAAATGAAAACTCTCAAAAAGTAATCATCGGGTGTACATCTACAACTGATTAACTTTTGGAGTCAACTTGATTTAAGATGACCACCACAGGTAATCAACATTAGCAAACACAGAAATGGCTCTAACTCAGTCAGTTTTACAGATAGAGCTACAGTGGTGTGGTAGTAGCTGAGAGTCATCCTCATGATACTCTGACAGGTACATCTCACAAGGTCTTACAATATTTCATGAGATCATACTTATGAATGGATAGACATAATTTACAACGTTTGACTAAAACAACGGTAACTCTGTAACTTCTCATCATAAGATGGTATGATAGGCAGCAGGTGATACACATTCATTTAGGCCAATGATTTACAATTCTTTTGTCCAATGTCAAACTAATGCTCTGAAGGATTTCTACTGATTACTGCTAACCCCACAGAACATCATTTTGTAAAAAATGGAACTAACTTTTTTTAACTAATCTTTTTAACATTACATAAAAGTGCATAAGAACATGATAACCTCAAATTGTTTAAAACATTTAACTTCAAGTGTTCTCTTTGTACTTTGCAATTAAAAGTAAGTGCAAATTAAACAAAAACATGAACTATTCCTTTAACCTCTCTTGTTTTTAATGTACTCAAATCCTAAAAATGCATAAGAACAGAACACCCTCAAATTGTTTTAACATACTGAACTTTGGGTGTTCACTTTGAAAATAGAAATAGGTGCACCAAGTAATATCAAACCTTCAGTTTTACACTGTGATCACTTCAGCAATATGGCAAGTTTTTCTTCATAAACAAAAACATTTCTGCCTTGCCACCAGACAGTGTTTCTGTTGTCATTTCCCACATATCCTTACTGTCAATGCTCGTACAAGGGGGAGAGAAGTAGGCTCAGGCAAGTGAAGCCTGAGCCTACTGTAGGTCTCTGGATTTTCTTTTTTATTGATGGTTCCTTCTTACAGGTAAATGTGGACCTGCACAAGCGAAAGGCTGGCCTGATGTTACTCAACCACTGAACTTTTCAGTATTTCATCATGTATTAAAAGCAGTGAGCTGCTCTGCCGTTTGACTGCAGGTGCTTTGAATTCTCCTGCTGCAGGTTCCTCAGGTCCAGGTCTTTTGAGCTTCTCCAATATAGACAGCAGTGCAGGGCGGCTGTGACTCAGTGGTTAGAACAGTCGTCCTTCAATGATTCCATCAGTGTGCAGTCTTATGTCGAAATGCCCCTGGGCAAGACACTGAACCCCTCATTGCCTCTGAATGTAATCTTAAGCACTGATTAGACTCTATAGAATGATTTATTCAGATTAGCATCATAGAGATGTAGTAGAGTGCTATATGAATGTGTGTGTAGATGAGTAAGTGAGGGCACAGATTGTGTTGTAAAGCACTTTGAGTAACCTAGTTGGCTAGAAGGTGCTTTATAAGTACAATACATTTACCATTGTCATAATTGGAAATGTATTCGATTACCAAATCAGCTACATATCCAATGTTTTTCAAAGCAATCACAGTCTGAATGGGCATGTTGCATTCCATTCAAATTTTACAAAATTGAAATAAAAATATATAGATTGAACCAAATATTGATGCTATTGATGCCATTGTCATGCAATTTAAGGCTTGGACCTCAAGAACTTTTTAGCTACAGAATAGAAGTCCAGTTGATTCATCTTTAACCAAACTTTAATTTTTTTTCAAACTTTTATCAAACTTTTATCAAAAAGTCGGAATTGTGCATTAAGACCTGCAGTATGAACGTAGTGTATGTGAATCAACCAGAGTCAACACCTGAAAAACCTATAAATTTTCTTATTTTTAATTTGTCAACAGCAATGTCCTGTTAATTTACATGGAGGGAGCATGATTTAAAGCTTGTACTGGAACCAGTTGACAGGGAAGCTGGTCCTGTTCCAGCTCAGATGTCTAGCCATATACAGTCTTTGATAGTTAAGTTTGTATATGGAGAACGGATTCCCCCTCTTCCTTCCTCCGGCTGCACTTCCTGTTGTTTAGCTGTATTGCTTTGTCTTTATCGGCACCTTCAGTTCAGGAGGAGAACTACAGCACTGATGGTGTGAACAGCAACAAAAAAGGATGCCCTTATGGACTGTCTGCGCCTGGTTACATTGTAAAATGTAAAATTTAGGAAAAGGAAATTGGAATTTAAGAGAAATATTACATTTAGAAAAAAATAAAATAAACATAATTCATAGTGCCTTAAGGGTGTAGCCCCCTCTCACCTGTTCACCGCTCTGAACACGATTGAGCAGAAAATGGATGTATCTGATATAAATCAGTCAACAGTCTAATGTGTGAAAAACCTGAATATGGGATCAGTGTTTTATTAGGTGTTTTATGATTGTTTAAATGATCAAAATCGGTCCAAAAATCAATCAACAGAAAAAAAGAAAAACAGATGGAAAGGCTAACCTACATTTACTGCTGTAGCTGAAATCTGTAGATTTTTCTCATATACTATCTTTGTTTCTTTCCATGAGCCTTTTAAGTTTGCATATAAACATGATCATTTAAAATTTATATTGCCTCATCTTGTTCCAGACCAGAGAGTCAGACTGGAATAGATTCGCTGGCAGTGATGTGGCAGTTTTTTTTTCTCTACAGCTAAATGGTTGCGCAATGAGGGTTGTGTTTCATTTATTTTATGAGTGGTGAAAAGAGTGCAGAGGGGTTTGGATTCTTCTGGCTAAGATGTGTGTTATCTTGTGTATTTGTGAGTGTTTAGAAAATCTGGCTTGTTAAATGTGAGAATCTCATTGCTCATCGTTTCCCGGTCATGATATCGGAACCAATCTCCTTGTTTGGATTTAAGGAAAAAAGTGGATATCACATCCAGACAATATTTTGAAATGTAAGCTGTCTTTCTGAGCAGCAAAGCTGATTAAATAAACCTGCATTTTTACTTAAGAGCCTCTGCACTGTTAGATTGTTTTCTGTCAAGAAGGCAACCCAATTTAAGGTGATTGCCACAGCCAACTCACTTTAGAAAGAAACAAAAATGGCTTTAACTTAGTCAGTTTTAGAGAGCTAAAATTTTATGTGGTAGTAGCCGAGAGTCATTCACAACACATAGTCTGAGCATGACTGTTTGTGGTATCACTATTAAAGTTTGACCAAAACAGCTACAACTTTGTAATTTATCAAACCAAGATGATCTTAGTCTAAAACTATGGAATAAAAGGAGGTGGGTGATATACATTCCTTCAAGGAATGCTAAGCCGTTAGTTTGGTTTTGATTTTGGACCATTGGACAAGGTCTAAACTTTATCCATTACTGGCCCAATAGGAGAGGGGCTGTTTTTCTTTTAGAAGATAAATCCCACTCCCGTCATCCTGACTTACACTACAGCAGCTGATTTCTGTCAGATGGAGCTACATTGGACAGGAGTTTGTTTTAACCTCTTTAGTTTGCCAGATGGGTGGTGTTTACCACATCAGAACAGTTTGGATAGTGCTGGGTATGCTGGAAACCACAGGAGAGTGGAAGAAAACTGTCCAAGGCTGGTCTGGATCCTACTTCAGGAACTAGTGTCACTCATCTGTTTCCTTTGCTTATGAGTAGTGTTTCTGTAATTCCCATTATCCGGGCCTTGTGTCAATCATTGGGAGGGAATTTTAATTTGACAGTTTTTGAATGACAGTCTCTTCGACTGTAGAAAGGCGCTGATAAGCAGGAACTTTTTGAAAACTACTGTGAAACTGTTCCTTATGCAGTGCTGTGAAAAGGTATTCACCTTCTTACAGACTTCTTTAGTTTTGCTTTTTTTTGTCACATTACTCAGGTTATCTTTGTCTGATAATAACATTTTCATGATCTGATTATGGAGCAGAATCATGTTAGCTTTGCATGATCTTCTAGCCCAGTCACCTTAGGAGGGTGCTAGAAAGCTCATGTGGGAATGAGAGATCAGAAAAGTCACTTAAAAAGTCCTTGTTATTTAATTTCAATATTTCGTGTGGCTGGTGGTGATATTGGGTAAAGAGGCTAACAAGTATACTATATAAAATCCTACTGATTACATTTCACCTTATCTGAGATACAAGAAACAAGGTTTAAAAGCAACTTTGTCCTTTTACCACAACGGCATTACCAAGAGTGGCTAAACAATCCTCATAGATAAAAAGAGGTCAAAAAAATCAGAAAATGTTCAGCTCTGGGCTGCACTGCAATATGTACTCTAACTTTATTACATATTAAATATTTATTAAAAGTCATTTGCAACACATTGCACTAAACTTCTTGACAGTTATATTAAAACAGGTTAATCACTGCAGTAACAGCAGACATACTGTAATTATCAACTCTTTAAAAAGTCGATCCCAGTCTGTATCATAGTCTATGGTCTGCAAACACAAGCGTACATGTCCATAGGTCAAAGTCTGTTTGGGCTGAAATGAAATAGCAAATAAGCACCTGTCAGTCACTCAACTCCATAAACATGAATAAAATCATATGCTGCTGTGTTTGGGCTGTACAAAATGAGGACATTTAGAAGAATCTGGTATTTTTTCCACTGTTTGGTGCTGTTGATGTTCTTGACTTCACTAAAATGTAAAACAATCAGTTTTAACTGACAGTAATTTTCTTAACTTTCAAATCCTTAATGTAGTTGTTAAAGAGAGCTAAACACTGCTAGCCCATTTTTACCAGCCAATTTTTTCATTTGGCACTGTACATTAAAGAGATATCCATCCATCCATCCATCCATTTTCTGCCTCTTATTCATGGTCGGGTTGTGGAAGTAACAAGTCCAGGAGGTAAGCCCACATATCCCTCTCCCCAGTGACACTCTCCAGCTCCTCCTGGTGAATCCCAAGTTATTCCCAGGCCAGAGATGTTATATAATCCCTCCAGCAAGTTATGGGTCTGCCCTGGGGTCTTCTCTTGGGTATGCAGGGTATTGCTCTTTATGGTATTTGTTTCTTTTTCATCCTTTCAAGTAAAACTTAAATTGTACTGATGTACAGATTCTTTCATAAAACACCCACATCAGGCCTCATATTACCACTAGATGATCACCATCACCACCCCAAAAGCAAAACAATGAGTTGAAATATGCCACTTACTGTTTGACTCACGTTTTCCCGCCCTTTAAAAGGATCTTATTAAAAACTGGACCTTGATTTTAACCATAAATTGAGTAGGCTTTCCTGATCTGCTGGAGTCTCTGCTTTCACCTTTATGGTTCACAAGTCTGTGGGTGGAACAGTGTGACTCAGAAATGTGGGAAAAGTTATGAAAAAGAGTAATTTCAACTTCCTAGACAGTAATGTCTCAAATGGGACTTAACACTTATTTTATGACAATGGTGGTAAAAGGGGTGCATCCATTAAGATCGTGAGTCAGGAATGGGGGAGTACAGCCAGACTGTTGGACTTTAAGCTGGAGGAGGAGCTGATAGACTTTAAACATTATCACACTATTTTTCAGTTCTTCATGTAAACGAACTGCTTTACTTTGGGGCTGCTTGGTGATGTAGTTGTTAGCACTGTTGTCTCCTTTCTGTGTGAATGTTCTCCTTGTGCAAGCCTTTCTCACGTTTCTTCCACAGTTCAAAAACATGCATGTTAGGTTAAACTGGGCCTCAGAATTAACCTGTGAATGTGCGCGCGCAGTGTTGTGGAGACATGTTGCCTTGTGATGAACTGAAATGTTTTGCACAATAAACATTGCACAGTTCAAAGAGTAAACAAACATGTATGACAATTGACTCGCTGCTGCAGTTGTCTGCGCAGCTATCTGCTCTTCTGATGCTACTTCCTGTGTCCCACCCAGGAGTGTTGCTTGACACAGAGCCATACTGGGGCACAGCACCTCACCACTCCAAACATTCAAGTCATAAAATGACTTTCACAGTTACCTAATAAGATCTAAATGTAAATAACATTTCCAGACTCAAACTTTCTTTTCCTGATGTTTGTGCTATTTGTAATGTTTAAAAGTTACTGTAGCAGTCAACCATAATCCATATACTCCAAATACATAGAAAAAAATAGACTACACATGAAATAGATAGCAGAAAAAAAAATCTTTACTAATAAATTGTAAATTTGAATTTTTACTGTTAAAAATGTGATTGTTGACATCTTTAATTTCAAGCCTGAATAATCAAAACATTATTGTGACCAGGAGAAATGGTATTATTAATACCTAAAACAGTAATTATAGAAAGAGGAGTGTGATTTGATTATATGTTAAAAAGGGCTGCCATATAATGTGCCAACATGCGCCAACAGGCAGAGGTGAGCGCACAGGAGGCGTTGAGAGAGAAGAGATGCTGTGCACAAGCGTGCAGGTGTGTGTCATCGTGCGCAGCAGAGGTTCATCGAGTGTGTGTGAGAACTTAGTGTACACAGAACACATTATTGTTTGACCAAATTAATATTTTCTGTTCAAAATTGAAAGTACTGAGAAGAGTCCCACTGTACACTCAACTATCTGGATCCCTTTTTTTCTCTCTCCAATGTCTGATTACTCCTATATGTGGGTCCTTCTGCTGCCTGAATCAGACTCCAATCTGGATGCCACGTCTCCGTTATTCTTGCTGCACAAACCGCTGCAACTGCAGCAGGACAGAAAGAGATGGGAGACCTCTTTCCTCACAGCAGCTTCAGGTCCTGACAGGATGGAGACACTCATAAAAGCTGTATGAACATCTCATTGTACCACATTAGAGATGGTCTTTCTAAATCAGTAAGATATGTTGATGGTTTTGGAGCTACAGATTTTAAATGTCAATTTTAATTGATTCATTAGTACTGTACTAACTAGTGATATTGTCAGAATAAAACAGTAACACTTGTGCTTTGTTGACCATTATTACAGCCTTTTTTCCACTTATTCCTTGTTTTGTTTTGTCTCAAGGCTGGTAGCTGCACACTCTCTCCTTGGTGTATCAGGTCAGACACACTGGGGCAGACAGTCCTCTGTGTGTCAAACAGGATTTTACAGACAATATAGAGTCTAATGCTTTTTGCTCTAGCTATAATTTACAGAAATTAATTTAAATATGGGCAGATTTTGCCTAAATGCTTGAATAACTACTGTTAAGGAAAACTTGTATTCAGTTCTCAACTAGAGTTTGCCAAACGACATGTGGAAGACTACGGTTGGCACTGTGCAGGCCATACTATCACTTCCAGAACTCCTTGCTTTGAAAGTGTTTGTAAGATAGTTCACTATGACATTATCTGTTTGCTTATGGTTGTTGGTGCAAATTCTGCATCAGGACAGTCAGGCGCCATCTTGATGTCATGGCATGATAAATAAGTATCTGTTGGTAACTCTCAGCTATAAGGACATCATTAATTCCAACCAAATCCTGAATTTGCAGAATTGCAGCGTCAAACAGACTTGCTATGAAACACTACAGTTGTTCGTCAATCAATCAGCCTTCTGCTGCAGCATAATATTTCAATTTTGACTCATTCAAAAACACTTTCTGACTTTATTCTGCATCCCAGTTCTTATGTTTTTTCCTGTATGATCATGTCACATGGCCTTATTTTCACTTTGAATTTAGGCTTTTTGGTCACAAATATTCCATATTCCTCTGGCCAGACCTCTCCAGTACATGGGCATATCTGGGTCCCACAGGTGTCTGCCTGTCCTGAGCTGATGGTACTAGTGGAGAGCTTTTAATTCTAAAATGAAGTTAGCATGCTGCGATGGAGTTGCGACCTGTCCAGGGTGTCCCCCTCCTCTCGCACAGTGACTACTGGAGATAGACACCAGCTCCCCGCGACCCGGAATGGGAAAAACGGGTGAAGAAAATGGATGGATGGATGAAGTTAGCATGGTGTGTCTTTCATCTACAGCCAAGTTTGCCTGGCAGACAGATGTTTATATAGTCCTCTATGATTCCTATTTCTTTGTGTTTCTATAAAAGAGCTTGAGCTGCAAATGTAGAAATCCATCTGCTTTAAAATCTTTGCCTGGGACAAAGCTTGCTGATAGGTTAACTATTTTGTGTAGTTAACCTGGAAGTGTTTAATCTTGCCAGGCTGTCTTCTACAGCCTTACTTTGGTATTAGAATTGAAATATTTCTCAGCTGTTTCTGTGTTTTGACTTCTATAGGAGAGTGATGATCACAAGCACCTGTTTGGTTCAACAGGTTATTTATACAGCTGAATAAAATTTTCCAAAATCCCTAACTTTACAGCAAAACATGGCTATAGGAAATGATATTTTGAAGCAAGGTGTCATTACAAATATTTTTTTCTGTTAGTTTGCTTTGCATTTTAACATATTTATATAGAAAAACATTTAATTTTAAATTTGTGAAAGACAGTTTTTTACAACTACGCTAAACTTTCACACAATAGTGTATGAAAAGTTCAAGAAAAACCACTGAATGTTGGTTTGTTCAAAATTTGCTGAATTGCATAGATGTCTGTGTATTAATACTATATGTTGACAAGGATAAAAAAAGAAACAACTATATGATCAACAAATGGTAATTGGAGACTGACATATCAAAAAAACTACCCTCGATCAGTTGTCTTTTTTAGGAAAAGGTACACACTTTTGGAATGCATTACTGGAAGAAATAAAAACTCTGACTGATTTAAAATTGTTGAAAAATAAGGTCAACTGGTTCAAACAAAACCAAATTTGTGATCAATGATGTTACACATCAATGTTAGATACACAAAGGCTCAGGTTGCAATTTTTAGAAAATATAATAGACATGGAAATTTTAGATGTAAACAGAATATATACACAGTGATAAAATTTGTTCTCTCCATTTGACCCATCAATCACATGTAAAATACACAAAAGTGGAGCAGCAGGCAGCTTAAACAGTGTCTTGCTCAAGGACCATGTGACATATGGGCATGGCGGGGACTCAAACCTGCGACTTTCCAGTCCCAAGTTGGCTGCCCTACCACTACTACATAGAGCTTAAACTGAGATCATATCATCTTTGTCTTATACCATAGGAAAAATATGCCTGAAAGATAACAATCAAGTGACCATGGGGTCCACCAAGATGACTTATATTTAAGGCCCAAAATTTATACTACTGGCTGTGGCAGGCGGCCCTCTTAAAATGGAGTGACTTTTGAGGTTAATCGGTTGTAGATCTTCATCCCATAATTACTTTCCAAGAGTTTCATTAAAATCTATCTTGCGGTTCATGAAATATTCTGCTACTACTTGCAGACAAAAGACACACACAAGCTAAAACATTTTTGCCTTCACCTTGGGGCAGGTGATTACAAAGAAGAAAAGTTTGTACTGGTGTTGTGTTAACTTGTTCTTGTATTTGTCATTGCAGTGGCTGATTGGAGACAGAGACACTCCCTGTGGGGTGGTCTGCTCGCGGACTCTGGGGAAGCCGGTGTGTGGTTCTGATGGGCGGAGCTATGAGACCAGCTGCGAGCTTCAGAAAGCCCGCTGCAGAGATAAGACTCTTACACTGGCACACCGAGGCAGGTGTCAAGGTGAGACACGCAAAGATTTTCCAAAAACATTGTTTTCTGCCCATATGTAAATTGTGTTTAATTGCTATTTAAGGGTTTTAAGTGTAATTGCTAAGAATGCTAGCTGTAGTCCGTGAGCATGTAAATTGTAAAGCAAACCAGCTGCTTGAGTTAGTTTTATGCACAAAAATAGACACTGGAATGGCCTCTGATAGCGCTAGGTGAGATTTGTGGCCGCCATCTTGCTAGGTGCCATGTGTAATGCTCTGTACTCTGTACTTGTGAAAGTCACATATTGTTTATGCGTTGTGCATGCTATATACTACTGTGATAAAATTATCAAGTATTCTTATAACTGTAACCAGAACAGAAAATAACTGCACTTTCGTAATAATTACTTTACATGTCTACTTAGGATATGTTCACATTGCAAGAAAAGTGACCTGAATCTGATTTTTTTTGCCCATATGCAACCCATATCTGACTTGTTTTTATTATTTGTTTTTAGTTTTATTTTTTTTATGACAGTCTGATTATGACAAATCCAATTTTTTTCAAATCCATTATGTGGTACTAAATCGGATACATATGAGATCTTTTTCACAGTGACCGCAGTCCTAACAGTCATGCTGCATTTCATCTGACTTTTACATTATTGAAGTAGGGGTATGCGGATAGATCCAAATATTCATATTATTGATTCCAATTTCATGCAGTTTAAAGTTTTAAACTCCACACATCTTCAGCTACAGAAAAGAGCTCCAGTTGCATTGTTTTTTTTTTACTTTTTAAGATTTGCCATTTCCTGGGTGACTGAGACTCTACAACATATGATACTAACATTGGTGTCAGATCATATCAATACTAGCATGATGGGATCAATACTTGAGTTTGTTTTTACTTTCAGTGTGTTGCTCCTGTACCAGAAGTGCAATTAGGCGCCGGAGTAGGTGGGAAACAGCAAGATCAAATGTAAACAGTCTGACTAGCATGGCAGATAATAATTTTGTCAGCTGCAATTGCACAACAGATTCACTTCTCACATGCTAGCACATGTAGCATCCAGATTTACTTCAGTAAACACCCATAAAATAGGTAAAACAGATTGGTAGTCTACTGGCTATTATTTAAGAAAATGTGTTACTAATATTGATGCTATATTTTCAGTTAGTTGCTATATACCCTGCTCTACTGCCATCATAGCAGACTACTCTAGAGACAGTGACGATCCCTGGTATAGTAATACAGTGTATTAAATGAGTATTTCCATTGAAATAAAAGAAAAAATGAATTATGCCTAATTATTTTGCCTAATGAGACATTGTAGCAGTCTATATTGTTTTTGACAAGCCTACAAGCTTTAAAAAAATATATAAATGTACATCATATATGACAATAAACTTATTAGGGCAGGTTTAATTAGCAGAATTGTATTTACATTCATTCTTCTTAGCCTGTTTCTTAGTATTTCTTGGATGGCTGTATGGTGCTTCTCTGGCAGGCACAACTGTGTATCCAACATTTGAATTTTGTAATGTTGGGCAGGTGTTACTGACACTAATAACAGTTGTGACTGTGGTTTCTGTGGATACCAGTCAGTGCAATACAAATCTGTCCCACTCGATTCTGGACTAAAAAAGTGCTGAAACTGAGTAAACTGCTAGTTCTACACAATTACACATGTTCCTGCAAGATATAAATTTACTTAAGGGTTACAATGGTGGGTAACTTATCACTCTAATACAGTTTCTGACAGCATTAGGCAGACAAACTGAAAATGCTATGCTTTGATGTGCTGGTTCTGATAAATCTAACAACTGATGGCAATACTTTGGCCTCCTTGGTTGAGTTTAGATTTTTTGCTTTAGCTATTGCATGATCTGCTGTCAGTGCTGCTGCACTGATGGTGCCTTTCCAGATGTGTAAGCTGCCCTTGCCAGAGGCACTAATGCACCCCCATACCATCAGAGAGGCAGGCTTTCGACCTGTGTGCTTATAACAGGCTGGATGGTCCCTCCCTTCTTTGGTATGAAGGACATGCCACCTGAGGGCCTGAAGATCACGGCCGTCCATTACTGACTTTCAGTCTTGTCCTTTGAGCTCAGAGAGTTCTCCAGATTGTTGAAATCCTTTGATGATATCATGAACTGTAGATGACGGGATATTCAAAGTCTTCCCAATTTTCCATTGAGGAACATTTTTCTAAAATTATTCCACTATTTTTAGACACATTTGTTTTTTGCAGACTGGTGAACCTCTGCCCATCTTTACCTCCAAGAGATTCAGACTCTAAAATGCTCTTTTTATACCCAGTCCTCTTACTGACCTGTTGCCAATTAACTTAAACTTAAAAATGCTCCTTCAGCTGTTTCCTATTTGTACAACCTACTTTTACAGCCTTTTGTTGTCCCTGTCCCAACTTTTTTGGGACAAGGACACTAAGTTGTTTATTGTCTCTTGTACAAAACTAATGTGTCTCACAGTGTACACTGCAGCTTTGCACAAACCTCAAACAGGATATGCAACAGCAGCCTGAATTGTAGTATTTATTTTCAAAATTATAAACTAAATGTTTTCACACATACAGGTGAGGAAAATAACATTCTACTCACTTCTAACTATAAATTATGATTGTATTTTAAACATGAATGAACAAACAAACTGGATAAAAAAAGGTTTTTGTATTTACCCAGACAGCCTGAAAAGTTGGATAACTTGTGTAGATCTCACTTCGATATGTCCTCAGTGTTTGTATTCTTGGCAACTATTAAATACCTGAAAATCTATACAAGATACAAAGTGAATAAGAATGAGATATTTCCATTAAATGCTGACTGACTTACAATAGTCTAAGACAAATATTAATTGATGGCTACATGCCATCAGGCAAAGTCAAAACTGACTGCAGCAACTCTCTTTTTGTTGTCTTATTTCTCTGCATACTCTGGCAGCTGGAGGGAGAACACATGAAAAATGAAAGGCCTAGCATTTCTTGAAAGAATATAAATAACTTGTCACCTTTCATGCAAGACTTTTAACCGAAGATCATCTTTTGCTGAACCTTGTAAATTACCTTATGTGTTATTTCACAAGATGTGTTAGCACTATAGCCATTCTTGTGTTGTCTAATATCAACTAGCTGTGGTGGACATCATGAATTAGGTTGACTCTAAATGTTATTGAGTTGATAGATATCCATTCAATAATTACTTTGAAAGTTTCCCTAAAATTAATCATGTGGTTTATGAGATATTTTGCTAACAAACAGTGTTGACTCCAGTGTTTAAAGGGCAAAGTTTTAAAAATACGTCTTGCTCAATCAATTAGTGCTCGGAGTATTTGTTGTGCATCAGTCCCATCTACTGCCACAAAACATTTGAGCTCAATCTCTAGGGTGTGTGCATTTGTGCGAGTTTGTATGTTTTTCCATTATGTTAGCAAAATATCTCATGAACCACTGTACGATTTTAATGAAACTCTCAGAAAGTAATTACAGAATGTACATCTGCAACTGGAGTCAACCCAATTCAAGATGGCCACCACAGCTAATCAACATTAGTAAACACAACTATGGCTATATTTCAGTTTTAGAGATATTGAGCTCAAATTTGATGTGGTAGTAGCTGAGAGCCTAACATTTTGCCTTATTGCATGAGATTGTGCATAATGTTTATTACAATGTTTGACAAAAACAGTTGCAAGTCCATCCCTTCTCATCATAAAATGATCTTAGTTTAAAACTCTGTTATAAACGTCAGTGGGCAATATGCATTCTTTCAAGGAATGCTACCGCTTTAATTAAACTTATGATTTATTTTGCTTTAACTTAAAGAAATTCCAACAGTATTGTAAAAACATTAAACAAAAAAGTCCTAACTGCACAAACCTCTGACTTTTTTGTCTTTCAGTTAAAACCTTTCAGCTTCCAGTGGCTCCAGCCTCAACTTCTACACCTGAAGCAAGACACTCAGAGTTCAAAGGTGGGACATCTCAAAATCCTGAACAGAGTCTAAATTAAAATTAATGAGTGTTGCTGTTCTCCTGTATCACAGTTGTAAAAATTATAAAACAAAAAAACACTTCAATATGCAAACACAATTTGCTTGCTCATATCTTAATCTTTACTTTAACAC
Source organism: Kryptolebias brasiliensis (assembly GCA_028566095.1). Taxonomy (NCBI): domain Eukaryota; kingdom Metazoa; phylum Chordata; class Actinopteri; order Cyprinodontiformes; family Rivulidae; genus Kryptolebias; species Kryptolebias brasiliensis. Next base: position 5,852,186 of record JAOXNZ010000002.1, on the reverse strand, counting down.
TATAAAATGCTTTTATTTGAGAATCAGAATGTTTCACCTCTGGATGAAAATCAACAAATGGGAAAAGCGGAACTAAACAAAAATATGTTTTTGATTTTTCCCTCGCTATAGGCATGTCAAGTTTTAGAGACCAGAATCAAACACTTTCTTTGTCTCTTGTTGGCAGCCTGCCAGCCGCAGCACAGATTGCTAGACCCAGAGTCAGGGTTAGAACACAGCAGAACAACATATGCAAACATTTTACATCCAATAATTCTCTAAGTTCATACAAAATACTCATTATGTGTGTAAGGCCAACAATAGAATCAACCACAGTGTGTGTTTAGTCAATGTAATGGATAATGCATGAAGGAGACTAGGGTTTAAATCTGTTCAACTCTGCCAAAATGCCATGATTTATTTAAATATAAATCCAAATTACATAGCTTTTGTTTTAAGCCATATTTATTCCAACCCAAAAAAAGAGTTATCGACACTGAATGAGCTCTGGGTTGATGTCAAGATCAGTATAACAGGGTTTATATCCCCACTTTCATAAATTTGTGGGCATTTTACACTTCTAAATAGTGATCTCAATTTTCTTACATAACAAAAGTTATGTTCAACAAAACAAAGTTGCAAACCAGTGATCTGGCAATGAAAAGCACCAATCTCCTAAGGCAAAGCCTCACTCAGATCACGGGGGCTTCTAAACAACATAGCAAATATTGGTTTTACTTACAAAGTGGGCTATATGCATTAACTCTGACTGTCAGTTTCACCAAAATACAGTTAATGGAACATAAACATTACCCTGATTTTTAAAGGAATGTGATGAGGTAACAATAGTAAGCAAATTAGCATTTTGAATGAGCATTAGCAATTGGGACAGCTTTTAATTTACTCAATCCCCCCCTCCCACAACTATTTATTTATTCTCAAAGTTACTTTTAACAACAAACAATTAGTGAGAATCAACATGTTACTTGTAGTTGTAAGCTTATGAAGCTCTTGGTTTTATACAATACTCCATCCATCCATCCATCCATCCATCTATCTTCCGCTTATCCGGGGTCGGGTCACGGGGGTAGCAGCCTAAGCAGGGAGACCCAGACTTCCCTCTTCTCAGCCACTTGGGCCAGCTCCTCCGGGGGAATCCCAAG
>JAOXNZ010000002.1:5818908-5829176 GCA_028566095.1 Kryptolebias brasiliensis | reverse complement strand
ATTTCACATATCACTGCCTCACCAGAGCTAACGCTATCTTAAAAGATCCCACCCACCCCCACCATGGACAGGTACAGAAAAAAAAATTAAAGCCAGGAGAACTAGATTGTACAACAGCTTCTCCCCCTGGCCAACAGACTGTTGAACACTTTGTGATTGCTCCTCCTGCCAGCGCTACACTGTATGCACAGTGAACCTTACCCCTGAGCTGCTTGCAAACCTGCTACAGTCAGTTTGTTTTAGTGCAATGTTGTGTATTCCTACAAGTGCAATTTCTCATCCTTTTCAATCATTATTAGTAATTGTACTTCTTTTGGATATATTGTTTTTTCCATTTGCTGCATCTCTTTTTACCAGCTAGATGTGTGGATTTGTTTCTCTTTTTTGTTTTTCCTTTCATCTGAGCGATTGCAATGACTTTTCATTTTAATGTGCACTGTATGGCGTATAGTCTGAATGACAAGAATGACAACAAAAGTCTTCTATCCTGTGAAAGGGATCGCAGACTGTGTGTTTTCTCAGAAAGTTATTTTTCTTGTAGTGTTAACATCTCCTGCTTTCAGACACGATTCAGAGTCTGGAAAAATTCAGGTGCTTCTGTTTAGTTTAGCTTTAGTTCCAGCTCCAATTGATTACTTTTATTTTTTGTAATGGAGCAAAACTGTCACCATGGATGACAAACTCATTTGATGTTCTTTATTTTCAGCTTCTGACTCACCTTCTATCTCTTCTGTGTAACAGGTACATGACCCCGGAGTGCGATGAAAATGCACGATCTCAAATCACTGAGATAGAAGATCCATTCCTGGACAGGCCGCTGACAGGTTTCTCTTTAGTTTTTACTGCACTTTATTTAAGTTTGGCTTCAGCATTAGAAAAACTTCATTCCATGTAATAATAAAAAAGCAGTCTTTGGAACTGCAGAGATTCATGTTTCATTTCCTAAAGCCACCACATGCTCACCAGTAAAAAGTTTTACTTGTGTAGAAGTAGTAAAAAGTTTCTTGATTTAACTTTATCTTTTATTCGGACGTAACAATGAGAAAGAAAACACTGAGTAGTGAGATGAAATTGTGAGGAAAGGTAGGAAAGATGTGTGTATTGTTTTGAGTAAACATCAGTTATGTCAAGAGTGGAAATGGTAATTAATAAGCTGTTTATAAAGGTAGGAATATTAAGGAATTGTTGCAGAAAAAGGGGGACTTTTTAATAACAAAGATGTCTAATCCCGAGGCTGTAATCTTTTTCTCTGCCATTGTCTTTGTTCACTTTTGTTTTCCTACTTATTCCCCATGGTTTAAGACTGCACCGTAACTCTTACTTAATCCCCCATCTGGTGAGTTTACAGAGTCGAGTGTACTCCTGACTGTGCAGCAGATGTGTGGCATGTTTTATAGGAGGTGCAGGTGTTGTGGGGTGCTGTGAGATATTTGTATGTACTATAGAAGGATGTTCTCAGAACCACAACAACAAAGCTTGTTATTTAAAGACCTCCAACTATGTCAGGGGGAGTAAAACAACACCCAAGAGTTCAGTTTATAAACAGCATCAAATACATATTTAATCCGTTAGAGTAGCAGCTCTGTCAGGAGGGGCATGTAAAAACTCTTCCTCAAAGGACAAAAGTTGAGGTCTATCTTCATTTGTCTTTTAAGGACCTTTATTATGATGTAAATCAAAAGAAATGGATACCTTTTCTGTTTTTTAAATCAAATAAATCTCTAATTTTACTACAGAATCTGAGATGCATTTTTGCACAATTGAAACTTTGTTCCGGTGCACATATATACACATATATGTGGGTGTGTGTTCATTTTTTATCAGTGACATTAAATTGAAAATAACTACTGCTTGTGTGGGATTACATGAGTTAAGAAGGCAGTTCCTTAGCGAGGCTCTAAAGGTGGTATGAGTGAAGACATCTGCAATGCATATTAAATTTGTTCACACCTGTATTTAGAGCTATCCAACTGTGATTAGATCACCCAGGATGATGCTAGTGCAATGAGTCTGATGAGTGGGGGGTCTCTGCCCGATCCAGATGTGAGACACAATGATTCCAGTAAATTCAGCTTACATCGTCTTCCACGCTAAACCAGTGCAGTCTTTACAACAGAAGGGAAAACAGAACATTGTGATCAGAAAATCTATCATCTGTCATTCACTTTTAGAGCTCTGGATCTATGTCTGTACATAACAGGCACCCCAACAGTAAAACACACAAAAATCACATTATGTTTACTATGATGAATAACTGATACAGTCAGGTTATAGAGAATGAATGAAACTGTTCAACAACGTGGCAGTCAGCTGGTTCTGTTAAAGCCACGACACTCACAACATGTTACAGAGAAAAAAAGTCAACATGATCAGTTATAAAGTGTAAATGTTCGACCATCATGGTTAAAATTTAATTCCGGATAACATAACAGTCATACAGTCACACTTCATTAAGACAACCAAATGAAAACAGTTTGACTGCACTAAAAGCTGACATAGAGTGTGTTGAAAAGAATTTCAACAGAATAATAGTTTTAGATTTATTTTTAAGACAGAAAAGAAGAAGAAATTGATATAAGCTACGTCGTTATTGTGCATCATGTTCCAAAACACAACTCAAAACCATAAGATACAGAACAAACACTAGTCTGACACACCTCCTGTTAGTAATTCATTAGAGTTATTAAAAGTAAAAAAAAATGGATAACAGTACTTACCAAAGCTACAGCCAGAAGCCACAGCAGAATGACCTCTCAGCAGCAGCAAGGGTTATCTGAGTTTCTTCTCAGCTAAAACTGCCACAAAAACAGCAAATATTTCCCCCAGACTGAATTATTTTCAGCTAAGATGGCTGTGTGGTTCATTTACTATCTCATAATGAAATGTAGCGATTTCTGCTGGAGTTCTACTCATTTTGTTTGAAACAACAGGTTTCAGTTTTATCCTACTGCTGTTAGCTTAGTGGTGGACAGCTAGGCCTGCATAACTGATCTCAGACCCAGGGTTGCCAGATAGAAAATGACAAAACTTTGTACTGTCGCTTTAAAAATAGTGATGTTTTGATCAAAAGTATTGAATATGCAAATTGAGGGTGTGCTTTTTCACTCAGTGGTGGTGGGTTGAGTGCTTTTTCATTCAGTCGAAGCTTGGTGTTGGGTTACGTTAGGACCGGCAAACATGCACTCCAAAAGAGAAGGGGGTTGTGCTCTTGCCGAGCATCTGGTTTGTTGGGTCGGATCGAACTTTCTGATGATGTGTGGGTGTCCATGTGGATAAAAACAATTTTGTTTCAGCACACAGAAATGCCAAAACTATCATACATTTGGGCTTTTTAAGAACTATTTATCCTATATAAGATCTAAAACTATCGTATAAATATGATAATTGTCATATATCTGGCAACACTGTTCAGATCACAGTGTCTTTGTCTCAATGCTGACCAATACGAGCGAAGCTGAGCCTGACCAATAGAAAAATATAAATCTATTAATGAGAAAAAAAGTGACAGTAAAGACATATGTTTTAAAATGTTAATAAAATACTGTAATAATTAAGTTTAGGGGGGAAAAAAAATGAAGAAACAAAGAAAAATTAATAGAGCAAAGAAAAAAAACAAAACAATACATGCCTAAACTGTTTTAATTTTTTTTTGCTCCATTTGTTGGCACAGCAGTTAATTTTTTAAGAAATGTATATATTTCTTTTTTAAATTACAGTTTGAGTCATACAAAAGTGTCTCAAACCCATGTAGGTTTTGTTGCAGGCATCTCCAATCCATCTCATAAGCACTAGAACTCTAACACCTGCACAGGAGCTCTCCTCGAACAGAAAACATGTCCAGGTCTAAAAATAACATTGATGATAATAATTTTTAAAATCCTGGTCCAAATCTGCCTATCTGTATTCTAAAATGTACTCCTGCAGATTAAATCTTAAAAGTGGGGGCAGCTGCCAAGGTGGAAACAGCAGGTGGAGTTGGGTAAAATAAAATAAAATTGTGTCCCGCCTAAAATAAAGTCTTGCAAGCCGTGCACACATAAATAAGCCTTTTATTTTCTAAAATTGGCTGCCCAAAATACACCCCCACAGCTCCAAGTCTTCTCCTCCAAGTCTAAACAGCAGCATGTCTCAGCTGGAAACAATGGAGCATTCCTCCTTACACTCAAAATGCCAAACTTTGGAACAGCTTTATCAAGTTTTGAAGTCTGGAAATTTTCGAGGATCAGTGTATGATTCTACCACATCTTATCCACAACACCTTGCCACATAGGCTGCATATAATGGTTTGTAACAACCCAATTTAACACTTGGATGGAGGCACAGCGAGGCCTGTAGAAAATGCTAATTGGATTCACCTGGCAGTGCAGCCGACCACCCTATACCGAACACCCTCAGCCGGCACAAAGGCAGAGAAAAAGGCATGACCAGTGCAGATGACAAGGAAACCACAAATGTGCAGAGCAGGAAGAAAGGGGACTGACTAAAAAAAAGTTTAAGTAAGATATAAAAGGCTGGAGAAAAAAAAGACAGATTGAGAAGATTAGTTTACTCTGCTGTGTTTGAAGTTACCCCATAAGAGACACAGTCAGAGGGAAACATTTGCACTGGTTAGGCAAGCCATTAAAATCATACATCTGGGCATTTAAAAGGAGCTACCCAAGCGTTCGGAATTGTGTCATAAAAGTTAACAGGTCTACACTGCTTAACAAAGCCGTGTTGAAGCACTGCACACTTCTGTACCTCCTCTCACCATGTGTTTGTTTCAAGGCTTATCAAACGACCAAACTAATAAAACCTCCAATAAAAATGTGATCATCGTTATTCACCTAAAGCTCCGGACAAGAACTTAGAGATTACTTTAAGCAAGTAACAAATGCTCTCTGTTTGAGATCTGTCATGCTGATTTACTGGTGTTGAGGCTTTACAATCACTTCACTGCACTGTGCTGTAATTACCCAAATTAGCGATGGAAGGTAATTTTGGTCTTTTTTTGTCCTTAATTTGTACCAGGCTGCCCAGAGGGGAAGAAAGCAGAATTCATTACAAGTCTGTTAGATGCCCTCACCACAGACATGGTGCAAGCCATAAACTCACCAGCTCCCTCCGGTGGCGGGAGGTAAGACATGTCATGGTTGATTTTACAAAGAAGGCTACTAAACTCTTTAACACTTTATTCTGAAATTAAATACACAGATTTTAAAATTCACTTTTCTTCTGTGTTAAATACAAAAGAGAACCAAATGTTTAATGGCAGTTTGCCAAAAGGACTGAAAACTGTATAATGCCAATGCATTGAAGCAGCCTTCTTACTATCCTGTTCAAATGTTGTGTCCTGTACCTTGTTGTGCAGCTTTGAAATAAAACATTCAAATTATGCACTAAAACATGCAGTTCAATTAGGAATAGTGTGCTGTGACCTTTGTTAGAAGTAAGTCGTAAATCGTACACAATGTATGAAAAACTGTGAGAAAAAAATAATGGATATGAATGGGATTTTGGGAAAACCCTTGAGAAAACCCAGCTTTTTTGGAGCTTTATAGCGCAAACATACGTCACAATAAAAACATCTTTCAAAGTCTAAATGTGTTCCAGAAAGTTGGACTTTACATGACTGAACTGGTATTTTGATACCTTTCTACGGTGTTAGGATTTTTAGAGATTTTTCCATTAATAGTTGATGATGTCACACTAACTTCTGAAATGACTAAAAAATTTTAAATCAATTGCAAGCAATCTCTTCTTTCTTCCACATTTCCTTTAGGTAACATAAACATTCATATTTAACCATCAGAGTCTTGTGCCACTCACAGTTCAAGAATTTGTGAGATTTGACTTGTAGTTTTCACACAGCGACTGTTTGACTTTTAGGTCTGCCTCTGATTAACTTGGCAGTCAAGGAGTGACAGACACAGGTGTGTGGTTACCATGGTGACCGTAATGAGGCACTGACAGAAGCTTTAACATTTCTTTCTCTCAACCTTATTTTTATACTATATGGCAATTCCGAGATGTTCTTGTGTGTATTAGTTTACTAACTGTTACAAATCATTGTTAATTAGTATGCTTACTTTTAAACTATGTTTTTTGAGGAGTCATGTTTGCTGTCCTCTGACCTTCACCAGATTTGTTGAGCCTGACCCCAGTCACACTCTGGAGGAAAGAGTGGTCCACTGGTACTTTGCCCAGCTGGATAACAACGGTAGCCATGACATCAACAAGAAAGAGCTAAAACCTTTCAAAAAGTACTTGAAGAAGAAAGCTAAACCTAAAAAGTGTGCTCGCAAGTTTGTTGACTACTGTGACCTGAATAGGGATCGAGCCGTTTCCCTCCAAGAGTTGAAAGGCTGCCTTGGTGTCAGCAAAGAAGGTAAGAAGGGAATTCTGGGGAAGAACTGAACTTACAATAGATTGGAAAAATATGAGATTACCAGAATGTTGCTGAAAAATTAAGTTGTTAAACTTTAGCTTACCTTAAGCTTTAAACACTTGGCTAACCTTAAACAAATAATCAGACTTTAGAGCGAGAATAAATTAATTATCTGAAACAATATTTAATTAGACATATATTCTCCAGGGTTCAGGAAACAAAATATGTGAAAAGGCACGTTTTTTCCTGCAAGATGTTTCAATTACAAGAACCTACATTAAAGCCAATATCTCAGTGGTCTGCGACTAGTTGGCAAAAGACATTCATGAGGAAGTGTCCAAAATGTCTTGAAATGTTTGTGGAGGTTCTAAATGTCTTTACTTGAGTTTCAGGGGATTGCAATCTTGTCACTTTAATTTTGAAGATGCCCAAAAAATTTATGCAAAATCTTTCTTTCAAAATAGTCACAGAGTTGTCACAGGCGTTTTGAACCATCTATATTTTGTAACAGGGATCTCCAAGAGTGTTGGAGCTGTATTTTGAAACCTGCAGCACAAGAGCTCTTTGATAGAAAGCATGTTCAGCTCTAAAAAACATGCTGATGATAAAAAATAATTGAAAAACTGATCCAAGTCTGCCTATCTTCATTTTAAGTGCACTACAGTAGATTAAATCATAAATGTGGAGGCAGCTTTAGAAGTGGGAACGATGAAGGCAGCAGTGGGCAACAAAATAACTTGTATGCCTAGAATACAATTATATAACCCATGATTTGAAAAAATTGGTTATTCAAAACATGGCTGCATGGTTTGCTGGTTGCTTAGCACTCAGATTTTAGTGAGACTGCAATGAAAAATTTGACTACTTTAGTCTCCAAGTCATTGCCCAGTGAGATATCACGTTTACTCTACTAAGACAAATGGCACTGTGCAGCAATTCTCTTAAAGTGGCAGCACAGATTATTATTAACAGATTCAAATTTTGACATTTGAAATAAATTCAGAATCTTCCATGCCTACAATGCAGTGCTTCTATAAATAGATTTTATTTCCCACTCCCAAAAAGTAGATGCAGACAAGGTTCACTGCTTCATGTTGCTCTCACAAATACAGATTTAGACTGATGCACGAGTGTATTCTAAACACATCCTGAATCAGGTAAATTGTTCATATTGATCCTGACAGAGATCAAGAAATGCTCTAACCTAATTAGCTAGTGCCAGGTGAATCCTACATTTTAAACAGTCAGAAGAAGTTAATAATTATGTTTTTTGTGACTGTGTTTGCATAGGAATCACAAAATTAAAAACAACATATACTGGAACTTTAAAAGTAAGTTATATGCCTCAATTTAATGATTTTTGTTATTTCTCTTTTTGCAGGCAGCTCAGTATCAAGTAGCATCCTTGGGACAAGGCAAGGGCCAAATTTATTCAGTAAGGCAAACTAATATGCTTTCATTAACCAAAGGCTTTAGCTCTGTAGTGTCCATCCGTCCATCCATCCATCCATCCCTCTTCTTTACCCGCTTTTCCTTTTCTGGGTCATGGAAGAGCTGGTGCCTATCTCCAGCAGTCATTGCGTGAGAGGTGAGGGACACCCTGGACAGGTCACAAGTCCATCTCAGAGACACATAGAGACAAACAAGACAAACCACCATTCACTCTCACTCACACCAAGGGACAATTTAGAGTTACCAATTAACCTAACATGCATGTTTTTAGTCTGTGAGAAGAAACCAGAGTATCTGGAGAAAAACTCACATGTGCACGGGAAGAACATGTAAACTCTACCCAGATTAGCCGGGAGGCAATCCTGTAACCTTCTTGCTATGAGGCGACAACGCTAACCACTGCCCTGCCTTGCTGCCTTACTTTGCTTCAAGTGTAATCTAACATATTCAACAACAGACATTTATACAATCTAATATATCCAGACACCAGCACATTCACAGTCCAGTACAGTGCCAATAAAAATGATTAATCCCCTTGGATGTTTTATGCTTTTATTGCTATCAAAAAATAAAATATATAAAATGACCTTCTCTAATTGGCAAACTCTAGTGGAGATTTAATCTTAGTTTTTTGCAACAGTGGTTTTCTCTTTTCCACTCTCCAATAAAGCTCAGACTGGTGAAAAACCTGGGCAGCAGTTGTTGTATCTCAGTCTCTATCATCTCACCTGCTGAAGCTTGGACCTCCTTCAGAGTGCTCCCAGGTGTCTTGGTGTCCTCTCTCACTGTCCTTCTTCACGGTCACTCAGTTTGTAAAATAAAAAATAACATATTCCTTCCATTTCTTAATGATGTATTCAACAAAACTCCTGGGAATGTTTAGGGCCTTGGAGATCCTTTTATAGCCATTCCCTGATTTCTAATAATCTTTCCTCAGAGTTGAATTAGGACAGTCACTTTAAAAGGGGTAAATATTTATGCAATCGCTTATTTTACATTACATATTTTTTTTCTATGTGGCATTACATTGTAGAAATTTCATTTCACTTTGTCATTAAAGAGGGTGCTTTTGAAAAAGGGCAATTTATATTGACCATGATTGATTTATAATAGCAATGAAAGGGTAAAACCAAAGGGGTAAATACTTTTTTATAGGCATTGTATTTCCAGACACAATTTATTAAAACCCAAACACATGCACAGTCTAATATATCCAGACACAAACACAGTCACACAAACAGATGTAGGTTTCTACATATTCATACACAAACACATGCAAACATAGGGGAAACATTTTGACCTGGACTAACACTAATTACATTAGAATTTATGACCAGTTGCACTAAAAATGTTTGGGGTTTTTGCATAGACTTTTATTAATCTCAGTAACTAAGTACATTTGAGAAACTAAAAAACAGTTAATTTTGTTTTTCTGTTGTGAAAACAGAAAAATCTTACTCAAACTTAGAAGTGTGCAGTGCTTCACATTTCATGTTTTTGATACCCCAAGACTTTTTTCACTTGAGATGTCCTAAATGACTATGGGCCCTTTGTATTAAGCACTTTGAGCCAAGTCTAAGACACTTTCTTGCAGTCTTGGTAGGATTTATGAAAAGACCAGGGGGAAGTTCAAATCAATTTGGTGCTGTTATACCTTTGAACTACCAAACGAGGTAGTGACAAAGCTATAACAGTGAAAACTTGAAAGGGTAAGCTGTCATCATGACTTGATGGTGTGATGTAGTGACAACAGATGGCCTGTACGACCAGTCGGCCATGACATTTAGAATGAGACACATTTTATGCATAGTGCTCTATGTCAACCCTGCTGAGTTACACTCCATGCCACTTAGGGTTCCTTGATTCTGGCTTCATTTAGGTCATACATCAAACTCAAGGCCCGCGGGCCAGGTCTGGCCCTTGGAAACATTTTATCTGGCCCCCAAAATAACATTTAAATATTAGATCTGGCCCTCCAGTTTGTGAGAAATTGGGTTTCTATTGTTTCTCAGTTTGCTTAAAAAACTGAGCCTACTTAGTGAAGTCTTCTAGTTACTTTGAAGCCCAGAAAATTAAGTAATCTTTGATTTTTGACATGGAAAGGACAACAGAGAACATGGAATGCGACCAATCAAACTCTTGTTAATAAACTTGCAGCCAAGAAACAATATCAGGTATCTGACTTGAGTTAACGTGCATCGTTAGTATTGGCTTCAGTGTAAATTGTCTTTTTTAGTATTTTTTTTTCTTGTTTCAAAGTCAATGTTAGCAGCTGTATGATTGGATTTTTGTTGATGGCTTTTTAGCTGTTTTAATGGAGAATGCTAATGATCTCTTTTTAAGTTTGATCTATTTTTTTTTCATTAAAGTATGTTTATTCTAAATTCTATATAATATGAAACTGGGAAAAGGTATTTGATATTTAAATATGAATGATTTGACATACAGT
>JAOXNZ010000002.1:5792774-5803770 GCA_028566095.1 Kryptolebias brasiliensis | reverse complement strand
ACTGTCAGGACATAGTGACAGTTTTAACAAATATGTAAAAAATACATTTTTATAAAAGTTACCTACTGCAGCTTTAAATATTAACTAGATCTAACCTTAATCTAAACTCAATAGACACCCTAGCCTTGAACTGAACCCATTCCCCCGTCTATTTTTTTTTACCAACTTCTCCTTTCTGGGTTGCAAGGCAGCTGGTGTGCCTCAACGTGTATGTCTCTTTTAAATGTTAAAATGCCTCCTCAGTGCCCCATGTCCATCTGATCTGAGAACAGTTTCCAGTGACAGTCTGGGTTCTAGGTGCAGAGGATTCTGACAGACCCTCGGTCAGCTGGAACCCCCACAAGGTCCACAATCACCATTTTGTCAGGTCTGTCCTAAATTCACCAGCAGGGTGTGACTTTGTAGTTGGACTCAAGGCTCCAATATGTGTCAAATGGTGTGTTAACATGTACACAGTCAAATCTGATAGTCAGAGCTGAAGGAGGGATCTATGTGCAACACATGCAGACAAAAGGAAAACGTTTACAGCTCGAACATTTTCACATAAATGAGGACTTAGTATTTGTAAAGGTTGTTGTAGATCAATGCTTTTCACATTCCTGGAAAAAACAAGAAAACGGTCCAGTCCACTGTTCCGGTAAGTACCTTAAGACAAGATTTATGTAGTGATATATAATTGCTAGAGTTACTCTTTGCTTGAATAACTTTATAACTAAAAGTCATACAAACTCCCAGAAAATGCATTTTGCCTCTAAGTTTTTAGGTGATACACCTGGAAGAAACAATATTTCAACTAACAACCAACATGAAGTCATTCAGATTTACCACAGAATGATTTAAATTAGCTATCTAAATGCAAATTTGTGTTTTGTGATTATTTTATCACAAGCATTTTTCTGTATTTTGACATTACTTGAGAGTATCAAAACCCTACAAGACTACTGTTTTTTCTAAAATCATCTGGGCTTTTTGCAGAAAATTCAAATCAGAAGACAATAAATGAATCTTCATCCGCAGGGACTGATACCCCATCTCAATTAAACAAATGGCTTCCCAGGAGGTTTGTTGGCATTACCTCAATTAAAAGCAAAGTTTACTAGTCTATGCTGTACCCATATTTCTTGCCAACTTTGTTTATTTAAAAAAAAAACTTGATCATGTTATGTGCACAGTTGGCTAGTGATCTGAGAATCAAAGAACACATGTTTTCTAAAATCATTTAAATTCATGTTTTCAAAATAAATCTTAAGAAAAAATGCACATAACATTTTCAGAAAAAAACATTTCACACAATTGTAATCTCAAGATTATATGTTTATCAAATGTGTGCAATGTATTTCAGGCTAAACAAATAGATGTAATAAAGCTTGATGCTATTGTTTTAGAAACATCTGACAGCAACACTCCTGACGTCCATCCTGGCAGCAGTGCTTGGCTCCTTCCAGATTGGCTACCACACCAGCAACGTCAATGCTCCAGGAAAGGTGAGCTCAGGAGCTCAGTTTACCTAAATAAACACATTTTTTTCTGAATTGAATAAAATGCAAAGTGGAAATTAAAGGCCCAGTAACCTTTGAAGGTGTTGGAAAAGTGGGTTTTGAGCCCTTTCAGCACTTTTTTCTATCGACCAAAATCAACCAGCCATTTCTTTTGTCATTGATTCAGTTAACTCTGAGAGACCCAAGTCCTCTCCACCCACAGTCTAGGTAATCAACATGCGCCAGAGGTCAACAATACCTATTGGCTTACCAGACAAATAGGATTTTAATTAAAAACCAAACCAAATACAACAAGGTAGGAGGTCAGTGTGTCACTGCATCAATACCTGGGAGGCTGCTTGAAGACCTGAGGGCAGACTGCTCTGAGTCTCCTATGTCTCTCCTCTGAGAGGCATTAAAAAGTGACTCTCTCTTATGGGAGGCTATGTAAATCCCCATCTTTGATCAGCTCATGTGTTGTTTCTAGGACCAGGTTGAGAATCAGTAGAGTAATATGAGAGAAAACGTAAACTAGACACACACACCCAAAAGAGCCCAAAAGTTGACTGCTTGCAGTCAGACTTTATTAAAAAGAAAAACGTAAGAAAGTGCAGAGGAGGTTACAAGTTATTTTGCTTTAATAGAAAACAAACAAACAAAAAAAAAGCAAGAGATGTCTAATACTCCCTGTGTCTATAAAAAACAAAAAAAAGTCAGCAGCAAAAATGCCCTTCTGACAAGTGCAGATAAGTCGTGAAAAAACCTATAAGGGATTACCTCACTTCTAAGAGTTACTATTACCATTAACAAAAGATTATGTGTTTAAGAAGATAAAAACAGCCTTTTATTAAAGGCTAATTTTATAAATTATAAAAGAATGTTATATGGTTCCTAAACAAATACTGTTACAAGTAACACAAGAATCAAAGACAACTTCCACTTCCTTTTTCTGCCCTAGCAGTCATAGGAGCATTATGTGTAAAAATCCAAAGTGCTCCTTCTGTTTGTGCCTCCGGCACAGTTGCTGCTCAGGTCTCTTAACAAAAACGGCTGATATCAATACTAGCAGTGAGCTTGCAGTGCCTATACAAAATATTTGGATGTTTTATGCTTTTGATGCTGTCATAAATCAGCCACACTCAACATAAATTGGCCTAATTTACAAAAAAGGTTTCAAAAAAACTTTTTCAGTGTCAAAGTGAAATCAAATTTCTTTACAGTAATACTAATTAAATAAAAATATGCATACTCACCCCCTTTAAAATGATCTAATTCAACTCAATACAAGTCAGGGGATGGATACAGAAGGTTTTCCAAGGCCTTAAACATCCACATAAGTTCTGTTAAATCCATCATCAAGAAATGTAAGGAATAGGGGACGTGTAAATCTACCAAGAGCAGGTCGTCCTCACAAACTGAGTGATTGTGAAGAAGGAAAATAGAGAGAGAGATCAACAAGACACCTGGGAGCACTCTAAAGGAGTTTCAAGCTTCAGCAGGTGAGATGGGAGAGACTTAGCTACAACAACTGTTGCCCAGGTTCTTCACCAGTCTAAGCTTTATGGGAGAGAGGCAAAGAGAAATAAAAAAATGATAGCAAATCTTGACTAGAGTTTAGCAAACTCTTTGGCAAACTCTAGTTGAGATTTAATGAATTTTCTTCAACAGTGGCTTTCTCTTCAGCCCTGTGGAAGCGAATGTTGGGCAGCAGGTTGACAGTCAAACAAATATTGCACTCCCTTGATAAGACACTAAATAAAGATAACAATCCCCTGAAAGTCTTTGACTCAGCTCCAAATTTGACTCCTTCAGTGTTCTGCCTTTTTCCCAGACAAACTCAACCAACGTTTAAAATTTTGGTAAGTCCTCCAAGTCTCAGCATGCCTCTGATAGTTGTGCAGTACTTGTGTGATACTTGTATAGTTCATATAATGACAATTTTTTTTTTATTCAAGCAGAAGGTGCAACATCTGTTTGTGTATGACATCAAGCTTTAGGTTCTATGTTAAATCATGAATCAACATTTTTCTTGTTCTCATTGCTGTTTAGATCATTGAGGAGTTTTTCAACAACACTTGGAGAGCTAGACACAACCAGTCGATGTCGGACCACAGCCTGACTCTGCTGTGGTCACTTTCTGTCAGTATTAAGGACTTTGGAGCTCTGCTGGGCTCACTGGGAGTTAAATACTTGGCAGATTCTTATGGCAGGCAAGCATTTCAGACAGCAGTATATTCTTAGTACAATTTAATTCAGCTAATTTAATCCTTCTTTGTTTCTCTGCAGACGTAACTCCATCTTGATAGTTAATAGTCTGTCTGTGGCGGGAGCATGCATTATGTTTGCCTCCAAAGCCAGTGGGTTGTTCGAGGTTCTCATTCTGGGACGGTTGGTGTTTGGTCTGTTCTGTGGCTTAGTGATGAGTCTTAACCCTCTATACATCCAGGAAGTTTCCCCTACCAATCTGAGAGGGGCCTTTGCCACACTCAACCAGGTGTCCTTTGCCTCTGGCACTCTGGTAGGAATGGTGAGAACGGAGTTGACAGTCTGTTACTCTCTTAAATTTGCTGTGGCTTAGAAAACACGTGTGAAATAAATTTATTGTGTTGTTTGCTACAGGTGGCTGGTCTGGAAATGGTGTTGGGCACAGAGGATTACTGGGCTATGATGCTGTCCCTGTCTGTCATCCCAGCCATTACACAGTATCTGGTCCTGCCTTTCTGTCCTGAAAGTCCACGCTTCCTCCTCATTAACCAGGGAGAGGAACATAAAGCAGAAGCTGGTGAGTCTCACTCCAGACCATGTTTGAGCAGCATATCCTTTTACTGGTCAGATTGAAGCCATTTTTATCATTAGACTTCATCTACCCACCCACCCATCCATCCATCCATTTTCTGCCTATTTATGGTCGTGTCACAGAGGTAACAGGTCCAGGAAGGAAACCCAGACATCCCTCTCCCTAGTGCCACTCATCATGGGGGATTCCAAGAGTTTCCCAGGCCAGAGAGGATACACAATCTCTACAGCAGGCTCTGGGTCTACCCTAGGGTTTCCTTTTAGTGGGACGTGTTTGGAAAACACTCCAGAGAGGCATCCAGAAGGCATCATAATCAGATACCCGAACCTCAGCTGACTCCTTTTGACGAGGAGCAGCAGTGGCTCCACTCCGACTCCACCTGAGTTCCTCACCCTGTCACTAAGGCTGAGCCCGGCCCCCTACAAAGAAAGCTCATTTCAGCAGGTTGAATCCAGGGTCTCATTCTTTCAATCCTGATTCATACCTTATGACCTTAGGTTAGGGTTAGAACATCAAATAGACAAATCCAGAGCTTCACCTTTAAGCTCAGTTTCTTCTTAAAGCTTCTTCAGACTGAAGCAATGCTCTCCTTACAAGATGAGTTCACAATCCATTGATCCATCTCCTGCTCCATCCTACCATTATGAACAAGACTGCCAGACAGTTCAACTCCTCTACTTGAGGCATAAGTACAAAGTAGTTAAATACACTCAGAGCCACACTGATTATAGTAAAAGGTAAATACATCTTCTTCCTTTCTGTTATTTTTAATATCAGGACATAAAATGGTCTTCAATTCTCACTTAACACTTAAAGTTTAACATCACATATTAAACCCAACTCTCACTACTTCAAATACTTATGTGCTTCATACTGACATGCACTTAAATCAATATTTATGCTGTAGTACTGTATGGAAACCTCTGTGTTCATGGGTAGAAATAAAAACGGAGGTAATAAAAATATGTTCTCTCAGTTAAAAAGAACAATGTACACAGAGTTACAATTTGTTTTCACAGTTAAGCAGATGGTGTGCACAGATTGACAATAACATCAGTATCTATGTGTAGCAGGTGTTGTGCTTAGTTTTGTTTTCAGTGCAAATGGGCAAACAGACAGAAGCACAGCACTGGAAGTGAAAGGAGGGTTTGAAATGGCCAAATCAGGCAGTAATATTCAGTATTCAACACCAATGGAATTGTCTGTTTTTCCCCAATAATATCAGACATTTATGAATGAGATATTAATATTATCTCCTTTTAATGTCATTCCAACAGGTAAATTTAAAAAATGTTGAACAAATGTCTTTACAAGCCAAATATGATCTTATCACATCACAGCACATCACTGAACCTTTCCTCAATTTGTGTTCCAAATTTTATGAACGGGGGATAAGACAATTAAATTGCTGGCTCATCAGTTGTGACAAATATCTACATTTCGGCTTTGTAGAATTTTATAAGTGGCTGCACCCATCTTATTGATCTCATGTTTCTGCAGACCTGATCTCCTTCCTTAGTGGCATTAACACTCCTACTCTAGATCAGGCCAAGAAAGTGGGCTGTCATGTCACAACAATAGAGCCTGAGGCTGCAAGTCTTTACAAAGCGGTAAAAATCTTTTGGAAGCAGCTGGCTCCATTCCTATTGGAGTTGTTTACTGAGTCTTTTAATACAGGCACAGTCCCCCAAACCTTGAACCAGGCATCTTGTTGCTCATGAAAAAGGGTAAAGACCCATTATTATGCAGTTCATATTGTCCCATCAACCTGGTAAATGTTGACTTTAAATTGCTGGAAAAGTTACTAGCCTGGCGCTTATAAGCAGTTTTACTCTCAATTATAGCCATAGATCAAACTGGGTTTATCTGCAATAGACACAAATTTTTTACTCTTCATATGTGTTAACCACATGTTCAATGTGGTTAACAACCACTCCATGACTATCCTGTTCTTGGCTTTAATTGCACTAGATGTTTAAAAAAAACAGAGTAGAGTGGGATTATTTGTTTTCTATTATGAAAAACAAATTGGATTAGGAAAAAAAAACATTATCTCATGAATAAGGTTATTATATGTGACCCCTCAGACAGCTGTCAGAACAAATGGGACAAACTGAATGTTTTCGCTTACATCAGTCTACAAGGCAGTGATGCTCATTAAGTCCTCTTTTAATTTCCATTGTAATGGAGCCTCTGTCCATTGCTTTAAGGTCTCATCCTGATATATCTGGCATAACTAGAAACGGTGTGGAGTTGAAGGTAACCCTGTACGCTGATGACCTTCTGCTACTCCTGCCTGACCCATCACATTCTGTCACCGCTGCCCTTTCAGTCCTAGATGCATTTGGTAAAATTTCTGAATATAAACTTAATCAAGGCAAAAATGAGGGATTTGCTGTTAACAAAGAGGCAAAAAAGTATCCGCTTGATATTCTATGATTTAAGATATCCAATTTGTGTTTTGTTCATCTTGGAGTGTACATAGCAGACACAAAGGTTAAGCTTTATAAAAAAAACCATAAGAGAACATAGAAGTTAGCTATCCTGGAAATATGAATTTGTCAAACTTGTCAGTGTTACTGAACACAAATGATGATGTATTGCTCACAGACAGAATGAACTGAGGGAACAAATATTGAATCTGTATTAGGTTGATAAACTGAGGGGATAGATTTTTATTACCTTAAATTTGATTTCTGCCATGACCCCTGAGGGACTCCATGTAATAGCAGTAAGTAATAATAATTGCAAAATACAAATATAAGCTCTTTTCTGTACCAGTGTTATATATCAGGGCATGTTTTAACTGATGACCAGCTTCATATTGTAAAAGAAGTTGTTCTTGTTTTGTCCCTGCAGCCCTGCTGAGGCTGAGAGGCACAACAGACAAGGTGTCTTGTGAGCTGGAAGAGATTAAAGAGGAGGCAGCACACAGTCAGAGTGCTCTCACCATCAGCAATTTCTTCGAGAAAAAAAGTTACAGACAGCCACTCATTATTGTTCTCATCATCACTTTGGGAAGCCAGCTCTCTGGATTCAATGCGGTCAGTTACTGTTTCTTCCATAATTAAAGGCATAAACACTGAAGTTCTAAAACATTTTGATAATAGAAATATTTATAATGCAATGTAAAAATACCTTTCCCCCCGAAATAGCTGGTTCATTATATGGTATAGTAAATTTTTCAAATATGCTCAAAGCTGCTGTGACATGAGATTGAGGCTTTGCAATTCACGGGAGGAAACGGAGAACTCTCATGAATGTTTTGAGACATATTGTTGCTCTTTGCAATTCTTGTTTGAAATTTGTTGTCAACTGTTGCAGCTTAATGAGATATAGGCTTAAAGCATTCAACCATATGCTGTGATTGTTTTGCTTTTTTATTGATAGTACAATTAGGTATAATTTCATTTTTATTTCAGGTAATGAACTATTCCACCAGAATATTCCAGGCCAAGTTTGATAATGCCAAATATCTGACTCTGGGTGTGGGAGCAGTCAATGTTCTCTTTACTTTGGTAGCGGTGAGTACAAACTGTTTATACTGCAGACCTACATCATCCACTCTAAGTGTGGCAACAGTACTTATTATCTGTGGTATATTTTGGCAATTCAGCATCACCAAGAAGTCAGGATGGGTGATATCTCATTGTGCTGCAACTAGCTGGTGAAAGGAACTCATGAGGAAATCCCTTGAATGTCTTGTGAGATTTGCTGTGGTACTCAATTTCCTTGCATGAGTCACAGAAAAGTTCAATCCTGTCACTCGAGTTTTGAACATGGTCAAAAAAATTGTATAGCTATGCTGTCAAAATAGTCAAAGAGTCATTGTGGGCATCTCAAACCCATCTTGAACCAATATGAATTGTGTCGTGCACGTCTCCACATAATTTCTAGAGCCCTCGACCTGTATTTTGACACCTGCACAGGAGCTCTGAGACAGAAAAACATCAGAGGCAAATGTACAGGTCTAAAAACAACACTGAGGATATATAATAAAACAAACTTGAAATTGAAAAACTAGTGAAAATCTGCCCATCTTCATTTCAAAAGTGTTCAGGTACTCTAGCAGATTAAATAAAAAATTTGGGGGCGGCTGCCAAAGTGGGTAGAAATTGAGCCATTGTGGACGGAGATGGACGACAAAACAATGTGCACGACCAAAAATACAGCTTTGCCACCTGTGCACAAAAAAATTGGTCATTATTTTTTTTTAAAACTGGCTGTGACTAAACATGCTTGCATGGCTTGCTGGTCACTTGGTTGCAAATGTTCAGAGTTTAGTGAGACTACAATGAAAAATGTACCTATTTTCTTGCGATTTTTCCACAATTTTGAATTTTTAACTAGATCCAACAATTGCAGCCCAGTGAGATGCTATCTTAACTATTAAACCTACATAGAATATACACTCATTCTACTAGAATTTGGATTAAAGAATAACAGGTTGCAACATCTACTTGTGTATATATAACAGCATAAACAAAAACAGGATAGTGATGAAAAGGAAATAAACAAAAAAAACATCATGGTATCTTTGTATTTCTTGTCCAGTTTTTTCTGGTGGAGAGGGTGGGGAGGAGGAAGCTGCTGCTCACTGGTTTTATCTCCATCGCAATGAGCAACTTACTTATGACCATAGTGGATTATTTCCTGGTGAGACCACCCTAATGTCAACATTTTCACCTGTACTGTAAAAGCTTTGTCTATATCATGTACATATAGTCATACTCAACATTTGAATAACTTGTAGCCTCTTCAATGCATATTGAGACAAGTATAAATATTAGTTGGTTTGTAACTTATATAGAGAGGAAAGTGTTGTGACCTAAGAAGGAAATGATGGATATGGGTGAGTCTGATGAGAGGTTCCAACTAAGAAAGCTTCAGTCTTGGAGCTATTTAGTTGGAGAAAGTTGTGCTCCATCCACACCCTAATCTCCTCAAGACACTTGGTAAGTATTGTAGGAGCAAATGATGACAACAAGGATGCTGAGAGTAGCCCAGCAGCTTTAGATTTCACATATAGTTGAGTGTCATCAGCATAACTGTGGAATGATGGCTGATGACGTAGCCGAGGGGAGTATGTACAATATGAAAAGGATGCATCCCAGGACTGA
Organism: Kryptolebias brasiliensis; assembly: GCA_028566095.1. Taxonomy (NCBI): domain Eukaryota; kingdom Metazoa; phylum Chordata; class Actinopteri; order Cyprinodontiformes; family Rivulidae; genus Kryptolebias; species Kryptolebias brasiliensis. The sequence goes on along the minus strand of JAOXNZ010000002.1, from coordinate 5,794,375 downwards.
TCTCTGGGGAACCTCACAAATCACTGTGTGAGAGCAAAGTCTTGCATTGCCAACAGAAATATTGGGATTATAGGATTGTTAAAGTATTCCCACCATACACAAAACAAATATCTAACTTGCAGTATGTGACCAACAAAAATCCCTTTTGGAGTCATTTTTGTATCTATTGTGCAGCAACTGGTTCCAGAACTGCGAATTCTGCAGGTGCTGCTGGTTTTCTGTGTGGTCTCAGCCTATGAGCTGGGCCCTGGTCCCATCTCCTGGTTCGTTGCTGCTGAGCTGTTTGACCAGCCCGGCAGACCCATTGCCATGGCCTTTACCAGCATGCTCAACTGGGGTGGGAAATTTGTTCTGGCACTCCTCTTTCCTCCATTACTGGTATGTTTTTTATGATTGGATAACCAACTTTTAGAATGGTTCATTTCTTGTTTTCACTGTTTGACTTTCTTTTGCATGCTTTAAATCAGACTGAATCATTACCAGTTATCTAGGTAAAGTACTACCTACAGAGTCTGTTTTAAACATTATTATCACTGCAGCCAAAGGCGATAATGGTTTTGTGTTCATTTGTCTGTGGTGTTAGAAAAATATCTCATGAACCACTAGACGGATTTAATGAAACACTTGAAAAGCGTTTCATTAAACAGGATGAACATTCGAAGCTCATTGCTTTTAAAGTCAGTCCTATTCAAGATGGCTGCCACAGCTAAGCAGCCTTGTCCAATACAAATTTGGCTAAAACATGTGAAAACCACATGTGAAGCAGATGTTCTAAACATTTTCGGATGTGATTTTGGAACATTTTTAACCATCCTGCTGCCCTTAGTTCAAAATGACCCCTAAAGCTTCGGGGGTCATTTTGACCCAAGGACAGCAGGAGGGTTAACATGTTCATGTGGTCCCATGTGGTCACCTATTTTAACCACATGGGATTGCATATGAAAAGTGTCAAAATTCCTGTGATTTTTTTTCCATCAGGGCAAGGTTTGGCCAAAATGTCCAATGTAATCTACAACTCCATCTTTACTCAAACTAAGATGATTTTAGTCTAACACTCTGGCATGAAAGGTGGCTGTTAATATGCATTTCTTCAAGGAATGCTGAGCCCTTAATTGTTTAGATGTATTTTACTGTCATGTTAGCATTACGGCACAGATTTTCAAGGTTATGTAAAGTAAAATAAAAATAAAAAAAATAATCTACTTAATGAATATCTTTTGTTTTCTCATTCTCTCACAGAAAATCTGTGGCCCTTGTGTTTACCTAATTTTTATGGCGATGGCTCTGCTCACATTCATTTTAACATGGATGCGCCTCCCAGAGACAAGAGGTCGCACTTTTGATGACATTGCAGAGGAGTTCAGAGGAGCAGAAGAAATCCCTTTGCACAACAGTACTGGATTCAACACTTTCATCTGAAGAACTTCTAACTCAGTACTGATTTGAACCTGGATTAAACATACTAATAGTGGAGCACAGCAAATTAATTTTGGATTTATTTTTTCATGTTCTAAATTGTATTTGTGAATCTATCTATCTATCTATCTATCTATCTATCTATCTATCTATCTATCTATCTATCTATCTATCTATCTATCTAT
>JAOXNZ010000002.1:5680068-5693116 GCA_028566095.1 Kryptolebias brasiliensis | reverse complement strand
TGGGTGATGAAACCTGCAGAGGAGCAGAGAGCGAAGGCAGAGGACAGGATGTGGTCACAGAGCAGCCTGCAGAGAGCAACCTGTGCTGAGAAACAGCTTTCCACTTTACCGCAACCTCCGGCTCTCTGAGTGCACCTGCAACTTCGCAACAGCATTCACACACACACACAACTCATCTCTGAACAAACAGCTGATAAAACCTTCATTTTTGTGTCAACTGAAGCTAAAAATTCAACATGTGGGTTTTATGTGACAAACGGCAGTTGTTGGGTGAGGGGTAATCTGGTGCAGCAACATATGATTAAATGTTTTCATGCAAGAGGATTTGATTAAATTACCTGCTGCACTAGAGCTCCACGAGATGCAGTTTCTTGTGTATTCTACCAAACACAGGAAACAGCAACATTGGAAGCATGTGAATGAGATAATTATTCACATCCTGCAATCATTGAGCTGAAATCAGTTTATAAGCTGCTAAATTCATCAAATCAAAAAAGCTGTAAGAAAAACTAAATTAATGTGTGAAACTGTCAAACAGAAATTCACCAGGATTTTTTTTATTTTATTGAGCAGTTTGAACATAGCTGCTCGAAGATTTACATCATGAACTTCAACATTGGGCCACACACATATATAGATATATATCTATATATGTGGCCCAAAAACACTGATACACTAAAAAGCAACACACAGACATAAAATACGGAGCACTATAAGATGAGGTATAGAAATAGAACAACTTCAACTACCTTGACAAATCCTAAAAACCCAAATTAAAACACACTAATTGTTGCACACAAAATATTTAAAAATCAATCAATAAATACATAATAAGAATAAAAAACAGTAAAGTGCACTTGTCCCTGTCTTCCTCCCTCTGACTCTCCCAACAAAGGAGCTGGGATAGCCCGAGCAACAAAGGATTTCTTGGGTCTTTCAGTAGTGCAGGTCAGTGAGAGCAGCATGTTCAAATTAAATGCACTCCTCTGTTGCATGAAGGCAGTGTGGAGAGAATGACTGACGTTGTCCATTATAGCTTCTGTCTGGATCTTGTTATCTTGTTATCTTTGCAACTATTTTCTCAAGAAGTTTGGAGATGAACGGGAGGTTGTATATAGGTCTATAATTGGCCAGAGCTCCTGAATCAAGATCAGGTTTCTTAAGTAAAGGTTTAATTACAGCAACCTTAAAGCTCTGTGGTACATAACCATTCATAAGAGACAAATTAAGCAGATCCAAAATTAGGATATTAATTAAGGGAAACATCTCTTTAAACAGTATGGTAAGGATGGGATCTAGCAGACATGTTAATAGTTTTGATGAAGCTATTATTTTTGACAATTCAGAGTTCAATAGGACAAAAACAGTCCAAATACAATTCAGGTTCTAGTGACACTCCTAAAGCTGCTTTATTTGATAGGGGATCAGAGGCAATAGTAGGAAGGATGGTATGAATTTTCCCTCTAACTGACATAATTTTATTTTTAAATAATCTCATCACTACTTAGAGCAGGGGTAGGCAATCCTGGTCCTCGAGTGCTACTATTCTGCATGTTTTACTTGTTTCCCTGCTCCAACGCACCTGATTCAGTGGTTAAATGACCTCTTCATGTTCTGCAGAAGCCTGTTAATCACCCATTGATTCAAATCAGGTGTGTTGGAACAGAGAAACAAGTCAAACATGCAGGATAGAGGCACTCGAGGACCAGGGTTGCCTACCCCTGACTTAGAGTTATAGGGATACATGGCTCAGCAGAGATAGGACTTTTCATTAGTCTAGCTACAGTACTAAACAGAAACTGTTGTTCTTGTTCTCCTCGATTAAAGATGAATAATATACAGTTCAAGCTTTACAAATGGCTTTCTTGCGTGTTAGCAAGCTATCTCTTCAGGTTGAATAAAATTCTTCCATGTTAGTGGGGCACCTTTTTTTCCAATCTTCTAGATGCCTGTTTTAAAATACGTAATTCTGAATTAAAACAAGGAGCAAGCTTCCTCATCACTTTCTTTTTCAGAGGAGCAACTTTGTCAAGTGATATTTGTAGTTAAGTTGTCATATTATCAACAATACAAACTAAGTTGCTGCTCTCTGTTGCATTACTCTGCAAGACAGAGGAAAATAAGATTGGAAGAGAATTTTTAAATTTGGTTATAGCATTCTCTGATAAAGGTCTATTATAATGAAATTTACTTTCAGAGGCTGTGTACTCTGTCAGTATAAACTCTCCACCTAACCTTCATTTCAAGTAGAAGAGGATCATATCAACACTAACATCTCAAACCATCTGTGTTTGGACAGAGAACACGGATGGTTTGAGAGGGGGGTGAAGGAAGCCATTTACATCAAACATCAAAGACTCATTTTAAATAATGGTGGCCGGTTTAGATTTCAGCTTTCTAAGGCCCTGTTTACACATGATCATTTTCCCGAAAACATTAGATTTTCCAATGTTGATGATAAAAAAGTCAGACATTTAAACAGTAATTCTTTGTTTGTTGAATCCGCTGTAGTTTCCAGGTTTGATGTAAATTTTATACTTTCTGGTTTTGTAATAATCTTTTGTTAGTTAGTTTTCTCTGTGTAAACAGCTTCATACATTTTTTTTGTATCTATGTTTTAGTTGCAAATTTTTTTCCTCTGGGTAGTATTTATGTTTTATTTGGTGCGTATAAACTCCAGTAGTTCAAGTTAATGTTTTCAAGGAAGAATTCCCATTAATGCCACAAATCTCGATCCATCAGAGCTGTTTAGGAAAAACTACATATTCAAGAAACTCAAACCAGCCAACAATCATTGTTTGGCATTAAATTTACTTGACAAAAAACTTTAAAGTTTTACATAAAAACATGCAACTTCTGCAATTGATAATGACAAAAAAAGTATAGAAGTGCTTAGAAAGTTTTGTGCAAAAATAATAATAAAAATAATACTCAAATAATACATTTTCTAAATCAAATATTTCTTCAGCAGACATAAAGATCAGCATTGTTCTGAAAGAGAAACAACCACTTTAATTTCCTGCAGTTGACTCTCACGTGTTGAGCATCCCCCTGTGGTGCAAACTGGAACATCAACTAAATGCACCCAGTTTTTAGCAAAATATTGTTTTTTATTATCAAAAACTTTCATCAAATCAAACAGAATATGTGAAATAAGAACAGAGTTAAATATGTGCTCCATGTTTGACAACAAGTGTAATCACCAACATATTAAGCAAACAATTGTGATCAAATTGAACAGTTAAATCTAGGTTGAATTACCAGAATGATAGATAGTAATATTTCTCTAGAAAACAGAGAGTTTAGGTCCAGTGAATAAATTACTTATTTTCTGCGCCTCAATACATTCAGCAGATCTTACAGATTGTATGATTTATGTGGTTCAGAAAATCTGAACAAAGTGCTGATTGGAGAACAACTTCTTTACAGGTTTAATAACATCTTCAGTCCCTTTTTGTAGAAATTGCTCAGCTGAATCATGTTTTTTAACAACCTGCTCAGTAGCTGGTCCTTTTAGTAAATGCAGTCCAGAGTTTTAAAATACAAGCCGACCAAACGTGTCATTGTTCTGAGCATGCCTGGAACAGCTGGCACAGCAGAAACTGGAATAGTACTGGTTGTTGCAAAGGCGGGCGTAAACTATGAGCCTGCAGTTGGCCAGCTGGTTCTGGTCCACACAGTTTGGCAGCACACCAGCACCTACAAAAAGCACAATTCAGATGTTACAGCAATCTTTATTAATTTTAACCCTTTGATTGTACAATATAGTAGTATGTAAGAAAGCTTAAACAAATATATTAAATCATGTGACACTAAAGATAAGTCTACTAAAGCAGCAGTATGTTTTTGGTTTGATGGCTGTTCTCACCTTGTTGTGTGTCTTTAATAACTCTGACTTCAGCTGTGGCGCTAACTGAATAGATGCCTGTGTAAGCATTACAGGTATAGCTTCCTTCATCGGAGGCTTTCATGTTGTTTAGGATCAGACTGCCATCAGAGGACACCAGTATGTTACGCCCATCTGGATGCACTGGAATACCATTCCTGTTAAAAAAGAAGACAACAGAAATATTAGGAGATAGTTTGCCATTGTTTGATTCAAACCTGTTCTGAGATATTAAGGCTAGCTTTTCAAAGCCTATCATTATCTAAACTTCATTTATTCATCCATCTTCTACTATCCCTGTCTCCAGTACCCCCTAGCATGTTCCAAAGCCAGAGAGGATATATAATCACTCAAGCGAGTTTTGGGTCTACCCTGGGGTCTCCTCCCAGTGGTGCATGCCCAGAAAACCTCCAAAGGGAGGCGTCTAGGAGGCATCCAAATAAGATACCCAAACCCCCTCAGCTGACTCCTTTCGATACAGAGGAGCAGCGACTCTACGGTGAACTACTCTGAGCTTCTAAGGCTGAGCCCAGCCAACCTACGAAGGAAGCTCATTCATTTCAGACGCTTGTATCTGGGATCTTGTTCTTTCGGTCATGAGCCATACCTCATGACTATAGGTGAGAGTTGGAGCGCAGAGAGCTTTGCTTTTTGACTCAACTTTTTCTTCACTATGACAGACTGAAGCCTTGCCCTCATTACTGAGGACAAGGTCTTGATGATCAATTCATCTCCCACTCCATCCTATCATATCAGGATACTTGAACTCCTCCTCTTAAGGCAGAGACTCAACCCCGACCCAGAAGGAGCATTCAAACTTTTTCCAGTTGGCCTTGGACTTAGAGGAACTGACTCTCATCCATGCCACTTCACACTTAGCTGCAAATCGTTACAGTGCACGCAGAAGGTCATGGCCTGAAGACACCAACAGAACCACATCATATGCAAAAAGCAGAGATGAGACCCTGAGGTTCCCAAACCAGACACACTCCACAACTGTGCCTCAAGATCCTGTCCATGAACACCACAAACAGAACCGGAGACAAGGAACAGCCCTGGCAGAGTCCAAGCCACACAGAGAACAAGCTCAATTTTTTGTGGACACAGCTCTTGCTTTGGTTACACAGGGGCCGGATAGCTCTCATTTCATTATTATCTGAACTGTCTAATTAAATTTTTTAATTACAGACTATTAAAGGAAGGCATATTGCCCACCACCTTTCATGCCAGAGTTTTAAACTAATGAATGAGTTTAGATGTGGCATGGTTGTTCGTGCAAGACAGGCTAGTCTGAGTATTTTAGAAACTGCTTTTTTACACACAATCATCTCTAGGGTTTAAAGAGAATGGTCCAAAAAGGAGAAAATATCCAGTTAATGGCATGTGTGTGGACAAAAAAGACTTGTTAAAGTTAGAGGTCAGTGGAGAATTGGCAGACTAGTTTGAGATTACAAAAAGGCAACAGTAGCTCAAATAACCACTTGTTCCAACCAAGGTCTGCAGAATACCATTTCTTAACACACAACACGTCCAACCTTGAAGCAGGTGGACTACAGCAACAGAAGACCATACTGTGTGCCACTCCTGTCAGCTAAGAACAGGAAAATGAGGCTACAGTTCACGCAGGCTCACCAAAACTGGATAATAAGAGATTGGAAAAATTTTCCTTGGTCTGATAAGCCTTGACTCATTGAACTCCAATGGTCTCCACAGCCACCAGATCTCAGTCCAATCGAGCACCTCTGAGATGTGGTGGAATGGGAGACTCACATCCTGGATGTGCAGCTGACAAATCTGCAGCAACTGTGTGATGGTAACATGTCAATATGGACCAGAATCTCAGAGGATTGTTTCCAACATCTTGTTAAATTTATTTCATGAAGAATTAAGGCAGCTCTGAAGGCAGAGGGGGTCCAACCTAGTACTAGCAAGGAGGACCTAATAAAGTGCCCAGTGATTGTAGCTGAACATATGCTGAAGTAGTTAGTTACAGAGGAAACTATAAACAGGAAAACAATAGCATGAATGCCGACTCAGCTTTTACAAAACAAACACAAGTTCCAGTAAAATATATAACTGAGCTTTAAAAAGTGAATTACGTAGTACCTGGACCAGCGTATGCTGACATTGTCTCCTGACACCACACAGGGTAGATGAGCCGGGCTGCCTTCAGGTACTTGGATGTTAGTAGGAGCTGTAGTGATCCTCAGGTCTAATGAACAATAAAAAAAAAAGGACTTTCAGACTTTTATTTCATACTGTATTATTATATTTATGTCCTTAGGAAGTAACTCTTGTCACTTTTTATCATAAAAATACCATAAACCCTTTTTATTTATGTGATTTATGAGCATCAACGGGAAGTCAACAACATTTACTCCCCTCCCCTGGTGACTATGAAAAATGGAAACGTTGCACAAGTAATATTTGTGTTGCTCAGAGGATATTAACAGCTGGATGTGATGTTCAGTAAGATGAAAAATAAAGGTGTAACCTTGGACTTTGAGTTTCAGCTGTCTCTGCTCCAGCTGTTGCTGACTGGTAGCTGTACATGTGTAGACTCCAGAGTCATCAGATTGCAGAGGGCCGATCATCAGGGTGCCATCTACATCCTGGGTAACCCTGCAGAACAGCAGTATCTTTGTTTAAAGCTGTCTTTTTACAGTTGTCATGGTTGTTTAATGATAAATTGGAATCTGATCTTTAATCCTGTAATTATAGTTTTTCTTAGTCTTGCATGGTATGAAAATAAATTGTTTTTATCTGTTTTTCTCTAAATCTAAAAATGTATATATTTTAAATTAAAATAAATGAATAAATAAAAGTGAGCTTTGTGTGTAATGTTAAGAGAAAATATCAAGGACATACAATCGTCGTATGTAGAAAGTTCATCCTCTTTCAGTTCGGGTGTTTAACATGTAAGGACAAAATAAAATGATCTGGGGCCTCATGTACAAAGGGTGCGTACAAATCCAATTCAAAATGACCTCTTTTTTATCTTAAAAGAAGGTACAATTTCTTAGTTTAAACATTTTATATGTTTCTTGTGTTCCATGGGAAAACATATGGGTTTATGAGACTTGCAAATCATTGCATTCTGTTTTTATTCACATTTTACACAACATCCCAACTTTTTCAAAATTGAGGTTGTACTACCTAATAAGATTTTTTTATAACAATAATAAAAAGACATACAGAACATCAAAGCAAATCAGCAGCAGTTAATGACTGAACATCTCCATTGACTTCTGTTAACTATGAAATGCCTTTGCGATCAATTACTGAACTGTCTTTTTTAATTATTCAGCACTCTTTGGTGCCTCTGTTTATGGTCTTTATTGTTTTATTAATTGAACACAGCTGAATTTTTCCCTGAGATTTGACTACCTCTCACATTAGACAGTCCTAATTATTAGCCTTATGTACTGTTTAGACATTTAAGAAACTTGCAAGAACATCAAAGTCATGAAGACTTGACTAAATGTGAGATGTATAAATATGCAGAGCACATTCGTACCTGGAGTCACTGAGGGTCTGTCCATCTTTAATCCACTGAATCCTGACATACTGCAGAGCCGCAGGAGGAACTATGGTGCAGGGCAGTGTCACGGTTTGTCCTGTTCGCATTTCTATCATTGATGAGCTTGAGCGCTCAATGCTGAACCTGAGGAATATGACAAAAGTTAAAAGCCAATGCAGGTAAATCTTTTCCTCTTTCACACCCTGACACATTGAACATAAAACAACAGACATCAGAAATTCTTCAGATTACTACTATTGATGTTGTGGATGGGTATTCTTACCTTGGGAACGTTCCATCTTTGGGCAGTGAGGTAGGAACAATCTGAGGAGCTCCCTCTGATTAACACATAAAAACACATTGTTAGGGTGAATGAAAATTTACAGAATGTCAAGGAGCTGACCTATCAGAGAAACTGGGGTTTTCCAAAGACTGGGAGAGGTTGTTTCATTAACTTCTTGGAACACTTTAGGGAATATTAATATGTCTGGGTACAAAGCACATTTCTGAGTTCCCATTTTTAGGGAACTTAAAAAGTGACATATTTAAAACTAACTCTTCTATCTAAGAACAAATATTAGGGATTCTGAAACCAACTTGAGCACTCTGACGAAACACAATATGTCACTTTGAGGTTGAACAGATTTAAAAGTATCTCGTTCACCAAAATTTGTCAGGTTACTGTTCCATCCTGGGCTCAGCTCAGAGCAGAATAATCCAGCCTCCACCTGTTTTTATTTCATCCACCTTTAGGTTCAAATCTTACTCTGCCTTGGAAGTGAAAGTTTAGCTTTTAGTTTTATCATCAATTTTTCTTTACCAGTTTTATTGTTTACTAAGGAAAAGACATAGATTAGATAATATTGCTTAAATATCTAGGGGTGTCTAGTAGTGTGTTTGGTAACATCCATCCATAACAGTTTCCCAGCATGCCCTCTAAGTTTCGCCAACAAACGAATAACTGTAGAAACGTATGTACGCCAGCTAAGAAGTTGGCCTGTGGCTGCACTTGTTTCCATGATCAGTTCATTATTGATGCATTTGAAATTTTGCATAGAAAAGGGCATATGCCACATTTTTCTGTGCATGCACCCTTTCACATGAAGATCCTGATCAACATGTAAGATATGGACCAAAACAACAACTGACTGGTGATTAGAACTAATCTTTATTAGTTTCAGTTCAGTTTACACCTTTTTGCATCTGACCAAAACATCCCTGATGTGGCCAGGCCAACAAAGACTAGAAGTGAGTGGAGGAAGAGTTTAGCTCACAAAAAACAGAGCAACTCACTGCAGGTTAAAACCTTGGAAGTCCACACTTTTTCCTTTGAGCTAAGAAAGTTCCTTGGATGAGAAGTAAAACATCTTCCAAAAAGAAGACCAGTCATCTTTAAAAAACAGAAAACTCTCAGGGTTTGCCATGTCCTGGATAACTGGGAATCTACACCAACATATTGTTTTAAAAAGCTTTTAAGACAATGAGCAGCTTTGATTTTTATGTATAAAATGTATTTTAACAATCCAAATGTAGAATTTTACCTGAGACAGACAGGTAAACATAGCGGTGATCTCTTTCTCGTTCTCGAGTGGCCAAGCACAAGAACCAGCCAGAGTCTGACTTCAGAACAGGACCAACTAACATAGACCCATTGGGCTGTTGGCGATGTCTGAGGAAATCACAAGCAAAATGGCAGAGAATATGTTTATTCAGAGCTCAATTATATATAAACTGAACCGTATAGTGTGTGTTACAGCTGACCTTTGAGTGGACAGAAGAACACCATCTCGTCTCCATTCCACAGTGATGGTGGATGAAGGTGGAGGGCTGACTCTGCAGGGCAGCACAATAGTCTGGCCAACTAAAGCCTCCACTGTGTCTGGGTCACTTTTATCGATGCTGATGCTTCCAAGGGTCAAACTGGGGAGAGGTTAGAAGACACAAGGAAAAACAACAGAAAGGAAAAAAGAAGAGAAGGGGATTGTGGGAAAGAGAGATTAAAAAAGAAGAGAATAATAGTCACTTTATGCTCTGCTGTTGGTCAACAAAGCAAGCATAAAACCAGCACTCAACCTAGCATTGAGTTTGACAGAAAAAGCTGAGAAAAAGAAGACAGAACAAAAAAATCTACACAAAGGAGTCATGCAACATAGAAAAGACAAGACAAAGGACACAATTTCCACTCAAACCAAACCCAGACACTAGAAATCAAAAAAAATGTTTGAAACAACAGCCATATTGGGGCACAAGAAGACAAAGGCAAATGTTCTTCACCATATCAAACTACCACATGTTCCCAAACTTCCCAAAAACAAAGATGTAAATTCATGGTTCTCAAACTGCGGTATAAGTCTCACTGATGGTACCCAGGATCCCTCTAGTGGTATTCAGAAGATATTTAAGTGTAGCCAAGTGGAAAATAATGTTTACCCAATGGCCACCAGACTACAAGGGAGGGCTTATACTCTGTAAAGGAATTGATTAAAGGCAAAACCAGAAGTAAGAAATCTCCACATTTTGCTGTCCAACATTGGCTGTTTTAAGTGGGATACATATGTGCTTTAGCAAGTTGTATAGACATGAAATGTGTTATGTGTCACAGATGATCATTTAGTTGTTTCGATGTTTACAGATTCACGCTTATAAGAGGTTCTGTGCAGGAATGTGAGAATAGTTCATTCCGGAAATATGTGTAAGTTCATATTGTCAAAACATTTTATTGCTGTTAATATGTCAAGATCTTTGACATTTAAGGATGGTACTGAAAGTGATATTTATTTATTTTTTTCTGTGTAGTGCTGTATGGAGCAAATGGCCTGTCACTGCCAGTAAATTTATTTAAGTTAGGCACAGACAATTTGCAAAGTAAGGATACTAAGATTACATCAGTTGTTTGATAATATTGTACCAGACTTTTCATGTTTAGTTGTAATTGACTGACTGTATGTGGTTTTAATTTTTCATTCTGTTAATAGAAACATGACCACCTTAGTTGTTTATGCATTTGTTTACTAGGGTGGATGTTAGGACCTGCTTGCAATTAAAGCTAGCAAAACAAAATTGTTTAAGTTATCTCGAATTTGCTTAGTGATACAAAGGACGAGCCAAGACTGCAGTGTATGTAGTGCTTTCCTCAGCAATGAATGCATGGATTCAGCCCAACTTAAACCTCACCCTTCAACCAGGGTTAGGTACGTTTTTTGTATCTTAGTGGTTTCTCTTTAATCAGTCTAATGACCCAAACTGTTTGAGTAGATGTGTGGATCAGGACTCAGTGAGTTTCCCTGAAACAATTGTTTTTGTTGAAAATTATAGTTAGGATAAGAACTCGGTTTGGTTTGGAGATTAGAGTTAGGTGTTTAAGTAGAACCGTTTGTTTTTTGTGTCAGATACTCAATCTGTTCAAAACATTTCAGTACAAGCTTGTGTTTTTTAATGTCTGTCCATTGTGACATTTGGACAACTTAGTATTTTCTGAGGTGGTTCTTGTTAAGAAAAGTTTGAGACCCACAGATGTAAATGACATACTATAAATTAAGACAAAGAGTTTAGTGACGACACACATTTGATGACTGTATCACAGCAAGGCTTTATTAGTTTAATCTAAAGACATCTTTATAAAACACACAGAGCCCAAAGACATTTAGCAGACATAAAGAAGTACCAACATTAACTCAGACAAACACTGAAGAGTCCAAAAAGCATGAAACTGCCCATTTAGGGTCAATGTGAGGCCGTCTCCTGAGATTATGTCAAGGTTGAAGAAAGGAATAAGGTGTTGCTATGTGAATAAACATGAGGAAAAAAAGCATGTGGAGCTAGAAGCAGCTGGAAAACATTAGTGTTGATTGCATTAGCTGCACCAGAAAGAGTATAAATAAAGATCAGATGGCATTACATAAAGAAGAAAACAAGATTTACAGTATTCTTGTACAAAACAAAATATTGGACTAGTTTCTTTATGTGACGTTCTAAATGTTCACCCACTGTAGAGCAGCCATACAAAACTGCATCAAGGTGAAAGTTATTATCTAAAATTATATATTTGTCTTAAACCTTGATAAGAGAAAAATTATATCCTTAATAATTCATCTAAAATTTATAGATACTTTAAGAGTTGCTAATCAATTTTATGCACAATAGCAAAACCATAGATAATGCAATGTAAATTATGATTTGTTTTCAAATATTTTGTTGCATTTGTAGTGGGTTTTTTTTAACCTGGTAAACATAACTTTGTATGACTTATAACAGTGGTTCCCAAAGTTGTGGTCGGGACCCCACTGAGTGTTTTAAACAAGTGGGGTGTCTTCAGATAATATACAGAAATCAAATTAGGTTTAGAAATGATTGCTTAAAGCATATTTTTTATCATAACTGATATAAAAAACAATACTCATAAATCAGTAAAAAGTATAGTTGTTGGTCAGGCTGTTTGTGTTGTCATTATGTGTTAATTTAAGAGGGTTATTAACAAAGTTTGAACATGTAAAATGGTGAAAATTAGGGTCACCAGTTTCTGCTACTATCAATTTCTTGGGTCAGAAGCTATAGGGTTTGGGAACCATTGACCTAAGTGTCCATTTGGCACAATGGTAAAAACGAAACATCAACTTCATTATCAGATCAAAGCAGGATGAAGTTTAGAGTGAATTAGGGCTCCTTCTCTACAGGGTTGAGTGAATTGGGACTCCTTCAGCAGTGATAAGGTGGCTGTAAACAGGTTTTTGAAGCCAGCAGTGGTGGGGTGACTGGAGCTCAGACCTTTCCAAGTCTTCAGGTTCTTACCTCGCAGCTGGCTCTCTGTGCTGAGCAGCTGTAGAAACTGAAGGCCGGCGGACCCGCAGATACAGTCGACCTCTGTGGGCATGTGTGGCGGCGCTTGTGGCCTGTCTGCTGGAGCCACTCTGTGAGCCACCCTGCACCGTGAAAATCCTCCCCATGTTGTGTGAGCGCCCATCAGTTGACCCCACAGAGGGAGCTAATGCTCCTGTAGATGTTGCCCTTCCAGGAGAAGTTTCTCTTGTGGAGGTTGACTCTCCAACAGGTACGACCGGTCGTGGCTGCTGCTGTCTGGGTGCAGACACCTGACATGCCCTCTGGCACTCTCCTCTGGTCATGAAGTTGTTGCTGTTGCCATGGCAACCTCCATACCAGAAGTGGGCACACTTGGAGGTGATGACATCAAAGTGGTATCGTGATACCCAGTTACTGCAGGAGCCAGCAGCACGGGGCAGGGAGCAGATCGATCGCTCAACTGCAAAGAAAGAGGGTTTTTTTCACCAAAAAGCAAATTAACAGTTTTTATCACTGTTTTTATCTGCAGGGTTTGCCTCACAAAGCAGCACTGTGCAACTTCTGCCTGATAAAAAATGATTTTAGTAAAGACTGCACTATCAATATTTGTCAACTTTGCAATATCACTGTGCACAATATCAGCAATACATAGGACTTCATGCAATAAATGCAATAAATTTCAGGCTGTTATATTCGAAATGCTTTGGGTTCAAGTTCTGGTTGCCAACAACATATCTGGCCAATCCAACAGTCTCTGACTGTACTTGCTGACCACATCCAATTTAGATGATAGTGGTCAAGATGCTGCAGCACACAAAGTGTTATGAGGTCTGTGATGACAGAAC
>JAOXNZ010000002.1:5666387-5676571 GCA_028566095.1 Kryptolebias brasiliensis | reverse complement strand
CCATCTTGTGATAAATGGTCAAAACATCCAATAAGACAGAGGTTCACAACGGAAGATGTGTCGTACTGGTGGAAACATCTTAAATAAGGACAAAAAAAACTGCTGCCTTAAATTGATAGTGATTGTAACAGCCAGTCCAAATAAAATGATTATTAAAGCTGTTAATAGAAGATCCCACCATAAAATGTTTGAGATAGAGGCTAACCTGTTTCCTGATCTGGCACATATGGCTGAAAGCCAGTCTGGGAGTTTTCATGTCCTTGGGAGTCCTGGATGCTGGGGACAACTACAAAGACAGAAAATAGTATAGTTAAATTATGTGGTTGTTTGACTTTTTACTTTGCTTTTTTATCACTGTTGTGAGAGTAATGTGTTGGTTAAGAAACATTAATGGTTAAATCATGGTCTAAGAGCTGTTCAAGACTGTCACCTCCACATGAGGTGTGACATGACTGTAGATGTATCAATCACTGATGGAAAAGAGTAAACAGCTTGATTTGTTAGATTTCCTCGCAGATTTTATGACTTTATTTTTACATCCTAATCCTTCTTAATGAGACAAGCTCACTGCCTTGCATGCAAATGTTTGTGTGATCTGTTAAGGCTCAGAGTGTGTTGGGGATGACTACTGGCTACTACCACACCAAATTTTAACTGAACTGTCTGTTCTAGCCATTTTAATATTTGCAAAGATTAATTAGCTGTGGCAGCAATCTTGAATTGAGTTGACTCCAAAGGTTTTTCAATTGTAGATGTTCATTGAATGATTACATTTTTATTAAGATTTGTCCAGTGGTTCATGAGCTATGCTAACAGGCAGGCAGATAAATACACACAGGCAATTACATGACTATCTATCTTTCATGGATGGAGTAGTTGGTAACTTGTTTATGTAAATATTTCATGAACAGCATGCATTAAAATAAATTTCTAAAATTGGACATTTTGTGTCTTTTTCTCCTGGCCTGAAAAATACCTTCCCAATAAAATTGAAAGAAAACCAATGGTCTGGCCAAGACAACTATCAAGGGAGGGAATTGTGTTTATTTACTGCAACAATACAGTCTGCATAAAAGTAAACTGTAGATTAGCATGTGCATTCTTGCATTTATTAAAAAGAAATATCATGAATAGGGCTTAAAGAATTTGTTGCACAAGTAAACATAATTTCAGAGTTTAGGGGGATGTTGCTTACCCTGGGGGTTGTAACAGGACTGGATGTTGCAGTGCTCCACTGTGGGGGGCTTAGAATGGGGGGTACATTGGTCCACAGGGTACAGATTCCTCTCCTGGTCTGAGCAGATAACCTGGCGCTCTCGTGAGCCAGAGCCGCAGCTCCTAGAGCACTGCAGAAAGGTCCAAACAGGTTCCCACCAGGTCAACTTTTAATGTTTCGATACAAAGTTTGAATGGAAAACTGATGTCTCATGGTGCCAACATAAGAACTCACCAGTCCCCACTCCGCCACGTGCCACTGGATCTGTTTGGGACATGCAGCCATCTCACACGGCTGCACGGCATAGGGGCGCAGCAAAGTTCTGCAGGATGTGTCCTCCAGCTTCATACCACCTGATCCCACACAGGTCACCTCTCGAGTCCGTTCACCTGAGCCACAGGTCACCGAGCACTGCAAACACACACATCATATGCCACCTTTATTGCTCTCATAGACTACAATGATATTGTGTATATGAACGCCTCTGCCAGCACTTTACAGTTACTGGACGCTAAACTTCTCACTCATCGTTGTACTTTGTACTCTCTGGCTAAATGGCCATTGTTACACATCTGCAGACTTTTACATTGATATACACTCATTTACAAATCCATCCTCTATCTGGTTTCATCTTATTTGTCTTGTGAAATGAATTGTAAAACAGCACCATCACAGCCTTCGCTTTCAGGCTGTCATCACCTACAGCATTCCACGAGTGCGTACTGAGCTGGGTTAGAAGGTGTTTTCATACTCTGGCCCCTCCAGCTGGAACACGCTTCAGGATCAGAAGCTGTTCAGCCTCGTTACACTCGAGAAATTTAAACCTTTAATGAAAGAACTGGAGAATTCATAAACACGTGTTCCTGTTTTTATTGAGTTTTTCAATTGTTGATACATTTAAGTCAGAGCTGCTTATGTTTAAAAATTTTGTTATGGCTGTATGTATGTTTTATACTGTCTTTCATTGATTGTATTGTTTTATTTGTGCATAAAAGGGTCTCTCTTGCAAATGAGACAATTGTGTCTCAACGATACTAACCTGAATGAAGAATTGAGGAATTTGATACAGTTTGTAAATTTAAAGGTGGTGACAAGACAAAAAATTAAAACATACGCAGATTGTAAGCTTTTGTTTTTAACTTTCTTTAAGCTCTACTTCAGCTGCAGTTTTTCTTCTCATATAATTATCAGGTTTATAATTATATAAATAATAAAACCAGAATCCAGTCATCAGTTGTAGACGTTCCTCCAATAAATACTTTCTGAAAATCTCATTAATATCTGTCTCCCTAGTTTATGAGATATTTTGCTAACAGGCAGGCAAACAGCACAAGTACACAGGCAGAAGCAGTTACACGATCGCCCGCCTTTCACACTGACATGCGATAAAAAGAATTTGCAGACATAAGTACATTTTACTCACTTATTGCAAAGGAAGGTTTTAGACTTGATCACAAAATCATCTTTTGTCAACCAGTAAAAGAAAAGAGCACACATCCTTCTTGTAAGATCATGTTAATAGTTTTGCTTTCACGCATTTAGTTTGGTCAAAAAGAATCACAAGATAATAAATCTAACATTGTTGCTGCTGTGATGTTTCTTTCCTGCTGGTAATAAACTCATGCTAATTATTCCAAAGTACTTATGATAAATACAATTCTATTATTTCAACTCATGTTCGAATAATGTTTTTATGAAAAAAATTGTCTAAATATCTTCTGTTGAAATTACTTCTCTGGGATGGTGTTTACTCACAGTGCTCCATCCAGTTACACGATACTCTGCACATCTGTGCACGTTGCAGCTGCGCAGAGATGGAGGGGCTTCAGTAGAAGAAGCACAAATTGCATCCTCCACCACGCGGGGACCAGAGGCATCATGGGAAACACACTGCACTGTTCGCTGCTGAGAACCTCCACCACAGGTAACTGAGCATGAGTTCCACTCCCCAGTTCTCCAGCTGAGAGCCACCAAGGGAGGAGGGAGAAAACAAGAGTCAGTCTGGTTATGACATAAGTAAATATTAAAATACAAATTATATTAGTCAGAGCAACTATTGATGGAACAGGTTTCATTACAACAGCAAACCTCAAACTCCAGACTCAGAACAGCAAGCCAGTCCGGACCCAGCCCACATGTTATTACATTGGAATACAATGGTACAATGCAATGAGGTGTACGTTTGCTACTGTTATAAGAGTGGGCACAGAGAGAGAGAGAAAGTGAATGGGGCAAGCGAGGGAGAGCGCAAGCCTGTGTCCGTTTGCCCTGAGCCTCCTGACCACATTCTCAATTCAGAAGCAGGAAAGATCAACAATACAGTCTTATGTTCTTATTTCAGAAGTGTTTTATAAAATACATCATATTTTTTTGATTTTTATGTCACTCCTGGTCCAAAATTAGGATGGAACCATGACGCTGACAGCTGGTGCATGTATAATGCTACTTTGATGTATTTCAGTCAACATTCGCAAGTCAGTCGAGGGCTATAAAAGTATTCATGAGAGACCGGAGCCTGTGTCATTATCAGAAAAAAGTAGCAGAAAAGAAGGAGTTATGTCACATCATCATGGAGTCTAAATGTGCAAAGAAAAGAAAGGTAGACTTAGAAAACTGAGTTTTCAAAGATGAGTAGATGGCGAAATGCGCCTTTTTTGTCCTCAGCATGTTTGGTTCTACATTTGTTTTAGTGCATTCTTAGTAATAAAAAGCTCGTATCGAAGTCACATGACAAGCAAACATTTAAATTATATTCCCTCTAATAATATAGTTTGTGCCAATGTTTATGCAGTTCATTAAGAACAGACTGTGTCATTTGTCACACACAGTTACAGTTATTTTAACTCTTAGGGCATCTGCAACTTTTGCTTCAATCATTTTGATATTCCAGTGTCTTTGTTGCCTTTAAGTTCTGTATTTTTTGTGTTTATTCTTGTATGAAAACAAAGGCAGTGAAAAGTAATTAAGTTAATCAAGTTTAAATAAAAATTTCCTATAAAACTACAGAGCGCATTAAGCAGTTTAGGCTAACAAGCAAACATTTGTAGGCAAATTTTGTTTATGAGGTTTACGCAACTTTATTTAAAAGAATTTGCTCTTTGTTAGTTGTTCCAAACCTCTGACCTTATCTAAAAAACAGATTTGGACATTTGAAAAACAGTTTGAGAACCTCTGATCTTGTGTTTCTGAGCAGTATAAAAAAAGAGGCAGGAAATGCCAGAAAGTCACAAACAAGCTACAGCTGTTCACTTCTACTGCAGTCAGACGGACAGAAAGACCAACACTTCAAACATGATAAGATCTGACCAAAATAGCATTAACAACAGACTGCTACTTTACTGCACAATGAGATTGACAGATTACTGAAACATTCAGGCAACGACCCAGATCAGAGCTCCACTACAGAGGGTGCCTCTTTGTGGGTGGAGGTGTCACATCACTAGTGAGTCTTCTTCCAAACTAATATTTCAGTTCAGGACAAGTCAGGTTATTAAAAGGTGAAAAGGTTGGAAAGAAGATTTCCAAGCCGGCCTGTGCCTTCTATCTCATTGTACATGAAGGAAGAGGCTTTTCCATGAAATATAAACACATTTGAACTGGGAAGATATGATGATTTCACTCAACATTTCTTATATTCATTATATTTGTTTAATTTTAGCACATTTTAAACCAGTAGACACTTTTAGGTATTCCAAATGTCTATAATAAAAAAAGAATTGAAACTAAGTTGACTTAAAATTAGCTTCATCAGTTTGATCTTCCCATGTGTTTATTTAACCTAAATGTCACGACAACCACATACAGGTAAGCAGTTACAACACACCAACAACACTCAAACTCTGGATGTTTAAAATCATTTTACTTGTGGATCTGTGGGCAGATGGGGGTTGAAGACTGTTTACCTTTGTGAGTGTGGTTTTGCTTTAATTTGCATGTTCACGTTTTGCCTTTCTCTTGTGTGTTTGCTTTTGAGTTATTTTGGGGATTGCGGACGTGGTAGGTGCCCAGATCTGGTTGTCTTGTCCCTTGCTGCTGATTGCCACAACCACTGTCCTTGACACTCATTGTTTTTATACATTTTAAGTTTCTAATGTTTTTAAACTAACTTTTACTAATTTATATTTCAAACCTTTTTATATTTGGCTTCTTTTATCAAACCGGTTTTACTAAGATTTGTAATTTTGGGGAAACCTCTTGTCTCATTCCATCATTCACATATATCTACAAACAAGGCCGTACCACTGGCAGCCCACATTTTGATCTGTGGGCATGGATGTGGGTTGAAGTCTGTTTACCTGTCGGTCTGTGGGCAGGGATGGGGGTTGCAGGTACGGTTTGACTGTGGCTTTGGCAGTGAAGCACAGAGATAGTCTGGATAGGACTCGTTGTCAATGGTGCAGAAGACCAACCGAGTCTGGTAGCCTGATGAGAATACACAAAGCTGATTTAAGTTTTTTCCACAGAGTGAAGCTGGATGTTTGAAACTAACACAGATGGCTTTACAGTCTGACCTGATTCACATTCTTTGCTGCAAGCAGACCATGATCCATAGCTCCAGTAGTAGCCCTCCCTGGACCGTCCATTTGGGAGGTAATATTCATATTCCACCCCCTGGTTCAGTTCTTGGCTGATCAGCTGAAATGATGGAATAGAATAACTGATCAACTAGCAATGATGATAAAGTCAGATTCATGGTCCTCAGTAGATGAATCTTGCTGCTTTTTGATGCACTCATAACATAGGTATCTGCTCATTGGAGCAGGTGGAGCAGCTGCTCCTCCATTTTTTACAGTGAGGGTCCAAACTTGTGTTTTTGCTCCTCCATTTTTTTTTACTTAAAACATGTTATCACTTCCAGCAATAAGGCAAAAGCATGAAGTGTTTATTGATTCTAATTTTATTTTCTTAGTTACAAACTAAAAAAATTTATGTTAAAAATAATCACTACATTCTACGTCCCCCCTCCCTCATCTTTGAGTTGGTTCAGTCCAACTCAGCCTAGTTTTCTACTCATTGTTCAGTTGTGGAGATGAGAAAGAAAGCTAAGTTGGGTTGTTTTCTGGTTGCAAATCAGACAGATTAGAGTAAGAGCACTGAGTGATATTTGTTTTTTAGAAGCACAAGATATCTATGAGTTTATAAATAGTGGGAATATAAATCTCTTTATGCTGACTTTATGTTGACATCTACAGGGGATTTATACAGGGGATTGTTTTTGAGTTGAACAAAGGTCTTGGCTAAAATTGGACTAAATATGGCCTAAAAGTGAAAGTTTTGCAAACATTTACATTTGGTTTCATATTTAAATAAACTGTAGCATTTCACTATGGTTTGTTAAAAAAAATTGTAAAAAACAAAAACCTTGATGTATCCTACATATACACACAATGCAATTAACATTACACCAACTAGGCATACACTATCATCTGGTTATATCCCTGATTTTTTTGCCCCAGTTTTATCACATAATCAGGTGCCCATGATGGCCCATAGCACTGTATTAAAGTTTAAATTTTTAAAAACAGAAGTTACCTCGACAACAAGTGGTTCAGTGGTGGGGCCGCGGCCAACGATGGTTTCAGGTACGTTGTCACCCTCAGCACCTCTTTGGTAGTACAGCATGGTGCCACCAATGGGTGTCGCCCTGGAAAAGTCTATTACCCAATGGCCATTGAGGTAGTACTCTCCACGCAGGTTCTTGATAGCTGATCATGTATAGCAGGTAAAGTTTTATTAAGCTAAAGAATTCTGTCCAACTCTTGAATGTACATGTCCTGATGCATGCTCAATATTCCAGGCAGATAAATCTAACAAGGTTGAGTCAGGTCCTCTCAGCTAAGAAGAACCCATCCAAAGGGCCTGACTCAACCTTGTTAGATCTTAAACATACAGTTTCTTGTTTTCCAAAGACAAACACACCTAGATAGTTACGAGTAGCCGCGGTCTCTCTGATGCTGATGCTTGTAGCTCCAACAGGGATGATAAACATCTGGTTGTAGCCTTGGAGGAAAACGAGGCAAAGATAAATACAAGCAAAATAATCTGGCACAAATAAACTGGCGAAGATCCCTTTAAATACACAAAAAGCAAGTAAAATTATCTTTTTCTCACAATTCAGCTAGTTAGGAAACAAACAACTGTCTTCTACATGTTGACACTGGTTTTACTTAAGTCTCTGGATGTAGCCAGTGGGAGGTAAATGTACTCTTGTTGTGCCAGTTGTGATGATGGCAACACTTGGTGTGTGTTTGAATAAAAATCTGAACATCATACCGGTTGGCAGGTTGCTTGCAGTGAAGCTGTTCTTAACGAGGTAACAGGACAGACCGTTCCCCCCACACTGCAGGCAGGCGTCCTCCTGTTGAGGAGACTCCAGCATGTTGTCACAGCCCAGACGCTGATGGAGAAACAGAGAAAGAGTCTATATGTAACAGAGATATTTCTTTCATTTTCTTTGGATCTGATGAACCCTGGCTTTTGAAAATTATTTTTGTGATTGTTTTTCTGAACATTGTCTCAGAAAAATTTGAAAAAAAAATGTTGGCAAAAAACAGATTTATATAATCAACATGATTAACAACTGAACTAGCCAATGATGTAAAAAGGTTATTTAATTTGATAGTATTTTTGAAAAATTGGTTGTGGTAGTTTGGTGGTTACTGCCGCTGTCTTGTAATCCTGAGGTTGAGACTTCAAGCCCAGGTTGTGTCAGGAAGGGCAGCTGGTGTAAAACAATTGCCTAATCTTTTGTGCAAGTTAACACACTTTGGTGACCCCTGCATAAAGGAGCAGTTAAAAAATAACTATCTTTGAAAGTTTCTGGTTGAGTTCAGAAATATGTTTCTAACATCAACCCCCAGTGGTGTTGGATGGATCATGGTGCAAAATTTAAAAAATGCAGAGAATGATGTGTTCAAATTGATTCAAACGTTGTTGGCCTGAGTTAGAAAACCACCAATATTGTATTTTTACTATGAAGACCAAATAAATCAAATCATTAATTAAGAGTGAGACAAACAGACAGACGTGTAAACAGTTGACTGAGGTTCTAGGCAGTATTTTCAACATTTCAGTGTTTTCGACCTGCAGAGTAGAGGAGACAGAAACCTAAAGTCACAGGGGTTCATTTTTGATCAGCTGGCAGCATTTTTTTTATGTTTAGAGATAATGTTAAAAAAAACGCTCACAAAAACGATTGTATACATTTTAGATTTTCATAGGAGAAAAGAGTGAGAAGAGACAAGGTGTTTGTGAGTTAAAAGTTCAATTAATCTAAGCTCCACTGTCTGTCAACTCTGATTAATGTAAAGAAACTCTGAGTGAGGACACCAGTAAAGTTACAAACCGATGAGTGATTATCCTGCTGTGGCTGTAATTTATTTTAAACATTGTCAGAGTGCAGGAATGATGTTATTAGACATTTTCAGTGAACTGAAGCCAACCTCTACTGCTCTGGAGGAATAAATTATTTTGAAGTATAATGTAGAGCACAGAAAGCATAAAGTGACATGAGTATAGTTATATACAGCAGTTATTGAAGCCTGCAAGTTAGCAATCTGTGTGTTGGAACTAAAGAACTATAAATCTTTTTTAATGCAACAAATCTGACCTTACAGCACACCTATTTGAGGAGAGTTCAGCACTTACTATAAGAGACTGAAATATCCCTCAGGCTCAAACTAATAATCACAAACTCAAAAGGCACAGAGGCTTCTCTTTACCCCATAAACCCAGGTCTAAATGTCACATTAATTTGGGGCTTTAAATTATTATTTTTAACTGTTTTTTTTGTTTTTCAGGATGTAATGATTATGCAACCTCTAGGATTTCTATCACCTGATAGCAAGAGGAACACCACTGTCCCTGTTCTCAGTGAAGCCAATCATGCATCACCATGGACTGAGTGGAAGAGGAAAGAAGCTCACATGGACACATGGACAAGTCAAATGCCCTCTGGAGAAAAGGTTGATGATCAGATGAAACAAAAAAATGAGCTGTTTGGCTACAATGACAAGAAGGATGTTTGGAGGAGTTAAAGTGAGGATTTCAAACTTAAGAACACTACCCACTGTCAAGCATGGTAGTGGTAGCATCATGCTGTGGTATAAAGCGGCTGAAGTAATGAAAGAGGAGGGCTACTTCTAAAGTCTTCAACTTCACCTCAAATCAACAACTGGACGGTTGAAACTTGGACACAGTTGAGTGTTCCAACAGAACACAGATCCAAACCACAGACATATTATAAAATACTGGACTAAGTGTTGTCGCCTTCCCTCTTTGTTGGAAGTTGAAGCCATGAAGCCAGCAGGAACTGTTTTACAGAAGCTGCCTTGTTGTTTATTTTGGACCAGCATCTTCACACTGCAAAGTGGTTCTTTAAGCCCCACCTACTCCCCCGCACACAACAATGATGTCACATTACCTGTCTTTTAAACGTTAAATTACAGCTGAACCTAAAAGAGAAATGAATATTTGACCATACAGCAGCAAAGTAAGAACTACATGAATCAGCAACAGTCAACGCCTGAAATAAATTGCTCTTAGTAAAATAAAAAATACACCTCAGAAAAGTCCCATTTGTTACACAGAGGGGAAGGACCATCCTGTGGGGACACCTTAACTGCTCCAGCCTCAACTGCCAGAGTCTAGTAATTTAATACATTTCTATTTGCCAAACACACCACAGAACTGGTTTCCCAGATAGCAAAAGATGTTAATTCAACGTTGAATTATGGTCAAAAAGGTTGATTTTTGGTTAAGGGCGAGAATTGATGGTGGATCAACCATCAAACAATCATCCAATTCAAGCCAATTAACCAATGTTGAAAAGATGTCATTGAATCAATCTTGTTCTGTGGTCGAATTCTAATGATTGAAATGCCAACGTTTGTCAAATGTTTGTGCATAGTGTGTAGTCACAAGAACATCTACAAGTCACTACAAGGAGTGGAGCGGTCCAATTAATGGT
>JAOXNZ010000002.1:5596636-5607857 GCA_028566095.1 Kryptolebias brasiliensis | reverse complement strand
GCAGTAGTTATCATCACTAAGTTAAATCAATCCGAGAACATTTAGATCCATAGAAATAAAATGAGTCAGTGATGTCGTTCCTGTAATTTAGTGGCGCTTTAGACCATTTACTGTAACCTCCAGTTTTGCTCCAGAGCAGCTCCCGGGTGTGAATATGTAATTAATCTTTGTAAATGTGGAGCAGGTGCACTCTAAGACTCCCTGATGGTGAACAATTATACTTAAGGAGTTAAGAGCAAATTAAAGCAAGGGTTTTATGTTAATTAGAAAGTTAAAAACTTTGTAAGGAGACCCCTGACAGCTAGTGAATGTCACACCTTAACTCTGAGACTTTTGAGTGAATAGTAATAATCCAACAGTAGAATTTCAATAAGTATTCCAATTATATAATTTTTTTTTTTTTTAAAAAGGCCTTTATTAACTGCAGTGTCTCACATTTCGAAGCACAGTGGCTAAAGTGTCAAAAAAAAATATTTCCTTAGTTTCAATCTCAACAGTGTAGACACTGTTACACAGCCAGACCAAAACATCCCAGTAAAAACACTTTGGAATGAATTTAATCTTAGAACATTTAACCTTGAACTAAAAACATAAACGACCAACTAGGACATAAAACTTATACATCATCTTTTACATTTTGTAACAATTAAATTCCTGTGGTGTGCCCCCTTTCTTTAATTATATTCTGAATAAATACTTAAGAGCAAAAGACTAAGCACACATCCTTGAGGTGCTCCCTTGCTCAGTCAGACGGAGCATGGTGTCTAACTGCCAACATGTAATGAATGAATGAATATATACTTTATAGATCCCCAAGGGGAAATTGCTTACTTGTTGACAAGCTACTCCAGCCATAAAATATGACCAAAATATAAAATAAATAAAATAAAAAATAACAAGCATGTACATGGAAATATGTTAATCAATAAATAAATCTATAAATAAGTCCAGAGAAAACAGATTAAAGACACTCAGAGTTGGGCATTGTAAAGCCTGATGGCTACAGGCAGGAATGATTTCCTGTGGCGCTCTGTGGTGCATTTAGGTGTTATCAGTCTCTGGCTGAACGTGCTCCTGTAGCCATTCAGCACGTCATGAAGTGGATGAAGTGATGTACATGTTCCTTCTGACAAGAAGTCCAAAATCCTTTTACAGAAAATTAGAGTTTTTCATTATATGTTGCAGGGAGATGGTTGTATTAAAAGGTAATGAGGAGTTAATGAACAGAATCCAGATGTAGCTACTGTTTTTCTCTGCCTGGGATAAGATGCTGTGTAGGACATATGTGGACTGTATAGGGTTCAGAGAAGGAGGCAGGCTGGCTCTAATGTGGGCCGTGCTGGTTGGGCAAAATTTAGCTCCACTTCTCTTTCTTTTAGAAACCTTTCTAACAGCTTTGGCGATGTCAGCGTCCTCCCCTAATGAGGCCCACTCCTCTGGCCCCTCCCATTTTGACTCTAGCAGCCCCTCTTCGCCACCAGCTTGGACCCAGTTGTCAGAGCGGCCCCCAGGACTGAAGACATACCACTCCAGCTCGCGCGGGGCTCTTAGACTCACCATCAAGCAGGAGTCTGGCTCTCGTAAAGTGATCCATAACTCAGCCTGTGACCCTGGCCTAAAGAGGGATCATGCAGGGCAGCTGACCAATGGTGGTGGAGGTTTGAACAAATGCCACCCTCAGGCAACCAATGGAGCTTCCCAACATCTTCAGCATGATGAGATGTCCAATGGAGCTCTTACCAAGAACACTGTTGACCAGGTTCAACAGACGACACCCAATCCCAAAATAAATCCCCCCAATCCCCTTTCTATGCTCGAGGCACAGGACATCTGCTTTGACCTGCCTCCCAGAGATGTCAGTGCCCCAAAACTAAAATGCTACAGACTGGACACATCTCCTCAGCCAGAGCTTTTCAGCCCTACATCGCCGCCTCTTCAAAAGGACAACATGCTCAGTGAACATCTACAGAGCGCCATCGACAGCATACTAGAACTCCAGCGCCTGCAGGGCACCTCTGTAGCTCCTACTAGAGCCTCATCGGGCCCTCCACTGGACCAGGCTGTCACCAGCATCCTGGAGGGACACTTGTGAGGTAAACAGAAGGTTGGAATAAAGTATTCCCAGAAGGTTTCAGATGTTGCCTGAACTGATTGAAAAAAAATGAAAAGATGGCACTATAAAGAGATGCATACCAGACAAAAGCACTAGTCCGACAGATGTTAGATACTTCATTTCTGATGTATGTTTGCGGGGGGAAAAAAATCTATTTGAATAGGAGCTATATTGTTTCAGTGGTAGTGAAGTCATTCAGAGGATTACGACACTGCTGTAACCTTCATCAGCATATAGTATATAAGTAATAAACATGGAGTAGACTGAGATTATTCAATAGTTTTTTAATAAGATTTCTTTCAAAAATGTGAAGCTTTTTTTCTTTTTGCATAGTGCCAATCTTCCAGGGTATTTATTTAGAAAACTTGTGCCAATTCTGTTCTGCATTGAAAAATGAATGTGTGAAGTTTGTGTGCTTTAATTTGGACCACTGTGTGGCGAGTGTGTGTGTGTGAGACAGGACAGAACACTAAAAGAAATCCTGCTTGCTCCATCATCTCGGTTTCAAGAATGAAACTCCAAAGAATTTGTGACTCGCTACATTCTGAATACACCAGCAAACGTCATGTTGTCTCTCACCACATTAAACAAAGAGGGGGGCAGAAAAATACGTTAGGCCGTTGTATAACTATTTTTCCTTTGAAAGTTTAGACCCTTACTGTGGAGTCTAACTGAATTATTGCTAGTTTTATATGTCTATGTATTAACATGCTAAAGCAATAAGTTAAGATTGTTGGGGTCAGTGGAGATGCAGAAGGAGGGAACTGGTTGGATCACTGACATTGTGCAAAAACATTTTTTTTATTTAAATAAATGAGAGATGCTTTTTGTCATCAAAGCCTCTCTGGTTAAGAAAATGTTTTTAATGTGATTCAAGGGCTTGAGGGTGGCTGTTTGGCATCAATGACCATGAAAAATGTTTCAGACAGAAAAAGAAAAGAAAAAACAAAACAATAGTTAGAGCCTCTCTGCATCATCAAACAGCCTTTTACCAAAAACACAAGGAATCATTTGCTTCACATTCCATCTTTAAGTTTATTTTTTTAAAAGGCTGCACTTGGCCAAATATTTATTTTCATACATTGTTGAGCAATATATGATTTTAGGAGCGTCTTCTGTTAATGTGACAATCTTATCCGTCTTTATGAAAATATGAATTCAGGTTGTGTTACAATATTTAAGATTTGTGGGGGGGGTTTGGACACTTGAGTCATTAAACATGAGCAAAATGTTTTTCATAGGTGAAATTTACCAAGAAATTTGAAATGTAAGATCTGCACAATATCTAACATTTAAAATGTGAAAATCAGAAAAAAATGTTCTTCAAAATGTAGCATATTTGTGGTCAGGTGATATGGAGTCACTTTTGTGTCTTTATTGTATAATTCTAAAGATTACATTTTAGATCTGATTAAAATGGGAAATCAAAGATTCTTAGGTCAAAATTCAGATATGATTTTCATTGTTTTAGTTATTCACACTGATTTTATCTGTTGTTTTCAGATAATGACTGGCTATTTTTGTTCCAAGATTTGTTTCAATAGCAAGCACAATTTATCTAAAAAAAATACATTTATTCAAAATAAAATTGTATTTGCACACACACCAATATAAACCTTACCTGTTTGCAGTTTAGACACAAAACTAACTCCATATTAGCAGGCGAAATCTTAAAAAATTGGAAATATTTATTAAACGCCTTATTGCCAGTGCACTCTCTTTTAAGGGAAAGAAATCATAAATATGATAATTGTGTTTTGGAGTTACTTTAATGTGGTATTTAAAAAATAAGTAAATTTAAAATGTGGGGTAAAATGAACATTTTTTTCTTAACCTCTAGTCTTTTTGTGTATAAATTGTCTTTTGTTGCAAAATTTGTTTTAATATGCAGTAATTTAGTGTTGAAACCAGATGTATGAGAGGCGGTGGACACAGTAGATTCATAAAATAATCTGTCTTTGGGAAACGTTAGGACAACAGTGACGCTACAGCTAACAACCACTTAGTTTAACATGACTACAGCTTGTAGAAAACTAACTTGGTTGTGTTTCCACTGTGAGTAGCAAACCGGCAGCAGGCCGCAGGCCGGAGCTTCAGATTTAACTTTAAATCGATTTCCTGGACAGAATTGGTCTCATGGGGGGTGGGGTGGGGGTTCTTAGGAAAACACGACAACAGACTGGATCTGTTTGTGTTTCCACCCTCGGGGGTTTTAACATAATGCATAATGCAGTAAAGATGTCAGATTGCATTCTGAGTCAAATTTCTGGAAGAATTCCACCTAAATTAATGTATTTTGTACAGGATTTTTTTTCTTATATATAATTTTAAATCCTTCAAAAGGAGAGATACGGTACACAAGAGTCAGGTATTTATTTTGTAGTGTATTTAGTTTTTTCTTATTTATAATTCAAGGACTGAATATGAGACAAAGTTCACTTTGATGGATGTTTCCTCTGAATTAAGCCGCCTGATGTGCCATTTTTATTGTTGCAGTGTCAAACATTGACCATTAGAAATATGTTGAGCCATTTTATTTATCTGTAAATGTTTTATTGTTCCTGACTGAACTGTGAAACCAGGGGAGCTTGTAACTTTTCCACCTGTTCAACTTCAGATACAAAAACATTTGACTGACAAGATTGTTCTGATGCCAAAATCAAGAGGCCTTAATTCAGAAAAACTAGATTGTAAAAAATGTCATTGATGACAAAAAACAAACAAAAAAAAACCTCTTGACCTGAAACGAGTCACGAGTGATTCATATATGAAATGTTAAAACCACTTTTGTACTCATTTTTACAGACTATTTATTAAAAATTGTGATTTTGTAAGAAATAAAGTAACTGTGGTTCTGTTTCTTTTCCCTGTACATTTATATTCATAAACAAGTCACAAGATTCATACAAACATTTATTTTATTCACAGTTTTAGGAAAATCTTGTGCTTAAAGCAGCCAATTTAATCATTTAAAGTATCTTTTTGTAAATAAATTCATAATTTCATAAGGGTTCAGTTTTTATTCTAACAGTAGCTGACATCCATTATTGACTGAACTGTTTGGATTGTGTGGAACGACGTCTTGCTGAAACTGAAGTGACGTGAGGAGTCTCCATCAGGTGCGGGGAGGAAGAGGCACACTAAAACATGAGCCATGAAGATACCCCGACCTCCTGGAGACGGAAACATCAGGGGTTTAAATGATCAGATGCCAACTCTGCTTTCACTGTGGAAAATAACCACAGAGAAGAACCAAACACCTCTAACAACAAACTCATCCTTCATCTGCTGACCTAAAACAGACAACAGAGTAAATTATTTGCTGCCCAGCTTCTGTTTTCAGAGTCAAAACGACTCGTTTCTCAAACTGATGGAGACAACAAGCTGCTCACCTGCAGTGTTAAATATAGACAGGAAATAAGAGCAGGTTGCAGCTTTTTTTCCTTAAAACATCGGTTTGTGATTATTAACCTAAATTTTATCATAAATAATTCAATTTTCATGATTTAAAAAAATGTTCACATTCTCACAACATCCACCAGTGTTTCCTCATTAGTGTTTTTCCACAGATAGAAATTGTTTCCTTAGAACGAGGGCGAAGAGTCCTCTGTCCATCATAGACAGTATCCACAAACTAGGAACATTTCCATTCCTGCTGTTTTTGTATCCCCCCCCCAAAAAAAATAAATAAATATATATATAGGTGAGAAACTGTTGGGTAGGTGTTGATGTTCCTAATCCAATCACTGGATGAGGAAAAAGGTCAAATCATCCCATTTCCTGTTGCAGTGTGGAGCTGTGCGGTCAGTTGAGTTTGATGGGCAGGTCCGCTCCGTACTTACGGAGGAACTTGCTGTGATTGTGGTCCACGGACCAGAGTGGGGGGAGGT
This sequence comes from Kryptolebias brasiliensis, assembly GCA_028566095.1. NCBI lineage: Eukaryota > Metazoa > Chordata > Actinopteri > Cyprinodontiformes > Rivulidae > Kryptolebias > Kryptolebias brasiliensis. Next base: position 5,601,854 of record JAOXNZ010000002.1, on the reverse strand, counting down.
GGCGAGGCTGCATGGTGCTGAGGAAGTGCTGCCTCCAGCGCCGCTCCAGGTCCATCAGGCCCTGAAGGCCCTGCTCGGCGTGAGCCTGGACCACCTTCAGACCGTGAGGCACGTACGCCTCATTTAAGATTCTTCAAACGGAGAGAGAGAGGGGTAAAGTTAGTGTTCAGGCTTCTGTTGATGCTTTGCACTTCTTAGAATTGTTAAAAAACAACCCTATTCTTTGAATGTTTAAAGAAATAACTGATCAATTGATGACCAACTATTCAGAACAAACCCTGTAGGTGGAAAACTTACCTCGTCTCCAGACTGGCAGCCTGTTGCAGCATCTCATCCGTCAGCTCCTGCTCCTCGTTCATGTTCAGGAAGTTCCTGATCAGGACCTGCAGCTCCTCACGCCGCGACTCCGGCAGTCCTTCTCCGGCACTGAGTAGCGCCCGCGCTGCAGAACGTACCCGCCGGCGATCCGAGTCTTCCAGCATCCGGACTCCCTCCTCGCAGCCTTGAGGGGCGGCGAACTCGTCGGCCAGCTGCTGCTTCAGGATCCCGTCGTGCACGTTGGAAGCAGCGTGGCAGCTGGTGCAGAGCAGCAGGATGTCGTGGGAGTTGTGGTCTTTCATCTCTGTGGGAAAATGGCGTCTGTACTCGTGTGGCACAATGTTTTTCCTGTGTGAGCAGGAGAATCAAAGATTACCATTACCTACAAAGACATAAATAAAAATCTGTTTCAGATGATTAAGTGAGGCAGTCAGACCTGATGTAGGAGTCTGCTTTGCCACAGACCACACACAGGTTCTCCTTGGCCGTCAGATAATAGTCCTGCTGTGAGTCAGGACGACCTGAAGGCTCAAACAGCAGCCTCACAATAAATGGATCCTCGCTCTGAAGCACTGCATCACAAACACATGAAGACAGAACTTCAGTTTCTGCAAGTGTGCCAAATGACTGAGCAGAAAACCTTCCCAAAATTCAATAATAAAAGTCTGAAAATCAACTTAAAAATGTCAAGTTTACTACACTGTTTTGTGTCAGAACACAGCACACAAGTGCTTTCATTATCACTGATTTTAACTGTATTCATAAACACTGTTTGAAGCTCCATTTAGCAACATTTCCAGCTCTTTTAATCTCACCAGCTGGTGTTTAAGAATCCTGCTGAAATGCTGTGCAACTCCCGTTTCAGCAGCGTTTACAAAAATGGGGATCAGAAATGAGCATTCAAAACACCGACTGTTGTTTATAAAACAATATTTATAAAGTAAACTAGTGATATTAGGACACCTGTTAGCAGGAATAATGACACAAATCTGAGGAGATAAAGGGTCTCTAAACACTTTGACCCTCCAAAGAAACTCAGAATCCAACAGATTGAGGAGCAACCATTTCATGAAGGAGATTATTTAATGTGATGTAATGATGTGGCTCTGAGCTGGCTCTCTGGCTGTGGAAAATCAAACTGGTTCTGAACTTGAATCATTTAAAAACCAGCTCTAGCAGCCCTGGGCTAGCACTGATACCACTATTGATTATCTTTAGTGGGAAAATCCTATATGTGATTTTCTGAGGCATAAACCAGTTGCTGCAGGTGTAACAAAAGGTGTCGTGCTGTAGATTTTAAGGATTAGTCATCATCTGCAGAGGAAAAACAATCTAAAAATGCTGAAAGCTAAGAGCAGCCAAGTGACAAATGAATGGTTGAATGTCTGTAATAGAAACTATATTTTTATTTTACCTTTATTTTACCAGGATAAAAAAAACCCACTAAGATTAAAAACCTTTTTTCAAGGGAGTCCTGACCAAGAGGCAGCAACAAATACAATGCAAAAACTTACACAGGTAAAAGAAACAAGCTATAAAAAACAGGTACGTCATTAAATTGGCCTCAAGAACCTTTAGTTTGGATGTGAAAGCACTAAATGAGATGAATTCAGTCAATCTCAGAGATTCTTGTAACACGTTCCAAGAAGAGAGAGCAGAGTGAACGAAAGCCTTCTCACCCAATTCAGTCCGAGCAAAAGGGACAGAAAGAAGCAGCAAATCGTGTGAGCGAAAGGTATAAGAGTCAACATTTCTCAGTGCACTTGCAGTACAAATATAGGCCAGCAGGAGTCCAAGCAGAGCCTTGTAAATAAAAGTTAACCAATGGGAGTACCGTCGGGCAGCCAGACCAGGCCAACCCACCCGTGAGTATAAATCACAATGGTGCCTTGACATTTTGCAAATTGTAATGAACCTCAGAGAAGAGAGGTAAACAGAGTCAAGCTTCTTAAGACATTGTGAGGAAGCAATCATATACAAAAGATCTCTATAGTCCAAAACAGACAAAGATTGCAGAGACAAGCCGCTTTTTCTTTTTTTATGTGGTCCTCTGGATCTGGAAAAATACATCAATTTAGTTTTATCTGAATTAAGGACAAGTTTAAATTTTAATACAGAACACTGGATAGCAGCAAAGGCTTTTTGTAATAGTTCAAAAGCCTGAGTAGGAGTAGATCCAGTGGAATAAATAACTGTCGTCTGCATAAAAAAGCAAATTAGCATCAGACACATTCTGTCCCAATTAATTTATAAAAATTATGAATAGAAGAGGACCTAATACAGATCCCTGCGGTACCCCCTTATGAACTGTTACAACTTCAGAACATAAATGATCATATTTAATACATTGTGTCCTATTCCTGAGATAGTTTGTGAACCAAGCAACAGCTTGTTCCATAAAACCAGAGTCCCGCAGCCTGGCTATCAGAGTTCCATGGTCTACAGTACCAAATGCTTTTGACAAATCAACAAAGAGCCGCACAGCACTGCTTCTTATCAAGAATGACAATAATGTTAACCACCTTCAAAGCAGCTGTTATGGTACTATGCCTCTTTCTAAAGCCTGACTGGAAGGGTGAGATGATAGTATTGCAAGATAAAAATTGCTTAACTTGGTCCCTCACAAGAGACTAAAATTTTAGCCAGCATGGAAAGATTAGATATTGGCTTATACATAAATACTCTACAGTGCCAAAAATAAAGAAACTGATGCTACAGTTTACCTCCAATTCCTTTATCCAGGTACCACTTGGCTTTCTTCTTGTCACAGGTGCACAGAGGCTGGCCATCAGGCGCATACAGGAAACAGTTATCATAGAGAGGAGACTTCCTGAAACAACAAGCAGAGGATGAGAAGTATAAAAATGTGTTTAGTAGAGACAGTTTGCAGGTTAGACTGGCTCTTCTTCAGCTGTTTTCTCACCTGGCAGAATAACCGACACCCAGTGGCTTCCTCTTGTTGTTTTTTCGAGGGTCTGGGACTTGCTGATCTCCAGACTCTGGACTTTCACACAATGCCGACTTCTTCATCCTCCGCCTCCTCTCTCCATCGCTGGTCCTGTCATCTCCGTCCCCTCGGCCTCTGAACGGGACGTCCACCAGGCCCTGGCAGCGGGAGACCAGCTCTGAGAAGGAGCTCCCGTTGGAAAAGGCGGGACTGGCTTCAGACTGTAGGCCGAGGAGACGGAGGAAGAGAGCCACTGAAACCTGAGCATCTCTGGCAGCGTAAGTCATCTGGAAGAAGCAAAGAGAAGGATTTCATCCTGTTTCATCTCACCTTCAGTCTTACGGACATTCATGTATAATGATTCTTGACACTAAATTAATTTTTTCATGTATGAATTATTTATTTAAATTAGGTACTTTCAATATCAACAGAAAATGTTGAGAAGTGAAAAGCAGCAGATCAGTACCTGTTGCAGTGTTAACTGATCTGCCTCCCAGTCACTGCAGCGCAGCTCAAAAGATTTATCAAGAGAGATATTCAGCAGATCTGCAGCCAAGGACTTCAGACTGAGGCCATTACTCACAGACGCTTGTCTGAAGGTGAGACAGGATTAGAATGTGGATGCAGAAGATGTAAGATGTTTTATTTCTTTAAAAATTGCAGTTGTGAAAGCATACCTCTGTCTTAAAGCAAGGTAACGCAGGTCGACTGTACATGTCAGCGTCAGGCCATAGTCGCGCGTCAGACGCTTCCCATCTTCATAGCAGCCAACACCAACCTTCAAAATGTGCGTGTCTCTGAGAACTTCCATCAAAGTGTGCGGGAACAGCTGCTGCCCGCTGCGAAACGCCAGCAGCCTCACCAGAACGCACAGACCCGAGTACGTGGCCACCTGCAGCAGGGAGACGGCAGAGGTTCTGCCCTTCACCGACGCCTGCAGCAAAAACAGCAGCGGTGTCACAAGACAAAACCAATGATTTAAAAAAAAAAAATGTTTAAACAAGAAAATTCCCCTTATGTAATATATTACACATGGCTCTATTTCTTTTTTTTTTATACAAGTTCTGTCTAATTTTTAAAAGCAAACCTGTAAGGTCTCAGGTGGGTTTGTCCTTTTTGTTAAATGTGAAAACACGCTAGCATGCTATTCCTTGTGCCTTTGGTCTTTACCCATTCACAGTCGAGCCCCAGCACAGGGAAGACCAACAAATCCTTCTGCATCAGTGGCCACATCTGCTGCCACTCCTCCTCAGAGCTCACCAACACCGGTTTCACTGCCAGCAGCTCATCAAATGACAGGATGTGGACAGGAGAGGGCGACTTCGTGGTCTGACACTCCACTGTCTTATAGTCCTTCTCAGAGCAATCTGGTGGCTCCACATATTGATACTCCACAGCACTGAGAGCGTTGTCCACGGGACGAGGAGCCTCCACAGGATCCACCACCTTCTGGGTGGAAGGTAGCTTCTTCCTTTTTGTTTGGTACACCTGCCATATGAGCAGCCCTCCTAAAGTCACTCCGAGGACTGTGGTTACGACAGCAGTTAAAGGCCCTCGATGAGACATGTTGACTTGCAGTGATCTAAAACAGACTGAGCAGGTCAAACCTAAAAAAACATGGAGAGGAGGGTTAAGATGTGAGAAGACAGATCAGTTTATCACATTTAGGCTGGACTATTGTAAATCTTTATTATCTGGGTGTCAAAAGAAATCTTTAAAAAAAAGCCTCCAGTTGATCTAAAATGCTGCTGCTAGAGTTCTGATGAGAGATCAGATTTCTCCAGTTTCAGCTTCTCTCCATCGGCTTCCTGTCAAATTCAGAACAGGATTTAAAATCTTACTCCTAACATACAAAGCTCTCAACAACCAAGCTCTGTCTTATATTAAAGATCTTCTTGTTCCATATTTTCCTAACAGAGCACTTCGCTCTCAGACTGCAGGTTTACTTGTGGT
>JAOXNZ010000002.1:5504120-5518482 GCA_028566095.1 Kryptolebias brasiliensis | reverse complement strand
TGTTGAAGGAAAAAAAAAATTAGAGTGTGCAGATTAACTCTGAAAATTATGTATCCCAGACTGATAAAATTAAGATTTACTACTTTTTTTTTAGACATATGTTTTGATTTACAATGTATCTTTAAAACGCCTTATACATTTCAAAACATAAAAAAGTACCACCAGGTTTGCAGTCATGACTTTGCATTGCATCCATACAATACTGAGCAAAATAATGTTTGTCTCTTATTTAGTATTGTGCACACAACTTTAGAGGACTTGTTTCAATATTTTTCTGGCCAAGTTCAGACTAAAGATTTATTTATATTTAGAACAGCAAAAGTTTTAGATAACTACATAAATGAAAGTACCTCCAACACTACATGATACGCCCGTCTGTAGGAACAATCTAGGGAACAAAGGGTTTGACATTTCTATGTTAGTCGGATGTGAAGATGGAGCATAGACAAGGTTTGAACAAAGAGGTAACCTGTGACCTTTGACCCCGTGACCTTGAAATCAATAGGGATCATTGATGACCCATGAGGTGTCCAGCTGTGCAGTTAGACTTTCCTACATTACACTATTGAAGAGAAAGAGCTCAGACAAGGTTTTCACAAAGGGGTCACCTGTGACCTTGACCTTTGACCCCATGACCCTGAAATCAATAAGGATCATTCTTGAGCCATGGGGCGTTTAGCTGTGCAGTTTGACATTTCTATGTTAAAGGATTATCAATTTAGAGCTCAGACAAGAAACTGTCCACAGATAGCCTCATAACATAATACGTCCAGTTTTACAAAGGACGTATAAGAACAATTTCCTGTTAAAAAAAAAAAAAAAAAAGCATATCCCATTTGCCTAAGCTTCTCACTGAGCAGTTTATTTACATACATTTGTGAGATGTGACCTTATCGGGACAGTAATGATGTCAACAGGTTTAGGCAGTATACTGTACTGTGGGGCTTTGAGTGTGCCTCTGGATCTCTGAGAGCCTAAAGACGCCACACTGACTAGCTCTCAATACTGTATCTCCACCAGCTTTTCTTTTCTTCATCAAAACCCTTCTGAATTGTGAATGCTTTTTTTGAACACAGATTTTCTCCATTCCCACACGACATATGATGAGACGACCGTTCTCTTCCCTCATCATCTGGGAGCGGCTCATGAGTCTCTGATTGTAACAAAGAACACACTGTCCAGCTGAGGGTAAAGGTCAAGAGCCAGACTTGCTTTCTACATGTTTTATGTGCACGTCAACTTGAAGAAAGTTTAAGAAACTACTGCTTCAAGCTGCATTTCAAACAGTTCTATTGTCTTCCCATTTTTTGCTTTTATTTTGATGGATAATTCTGCAGGGCTTTCATCAGTCTCCTGCAGGGGTCTGCAAACTTTGCAAAAGAAACAGACAATAACTCTCCTAAGAGCAGAAACACAAAAAAAAAAAACAAACAACATAATTGTTAGTGGAGAGAAGCAGGATTTGTCAACTGGAAAATTCACTATACAATAATAAAAACAGGCGAACTTTTTTAATCCAGTCTTAACTGTAAGTAATAACCCATAGACCATGTCAAACACAAAGTTTGATACACTACACAAAGGTATTTATTGAGAAAATATTAATATATCGAATAGATTAAAACAAATACCAAGGAGTGTCTTCATGCAAAATAAAAAGCAATAGAACTGAATAGAATTTCCCAATGTGAACATATAAAATAAAATATGAAACACTCAAACTTCTCAGCTAGCTGAGCGCTAGTGTGAAAAAATGAGGCTTGCTATCAGAGATGTTAAATAAATATACAAATGACTTGACACAGTACTTTTCAAAGGCTCGCTTAACTAATACAACTGCCTGCCGCCTCGCGTCTCTCTCAGCTGCAGCTGATCATCACCACACAGCTGATTTAAATTAAACGGGCGGCTCTTCAAGCATCTTCATGTTATTCTGAACCAACTATGCTTTGTTTGGTGTAGAGAGTTTAAATTGTATCTTTTTTTGCTTCTTTTCTGTTGTGGCTTTTGGCAAAATGCATTTAAATAAACCACGTGTCCACTCTGGGAGAGGTGATCACCGCTGACTGACATATTCATCATCAGTTCTACAGAATCCACGCCTGACAGCACTAGTCTCATCATTTAACCAGGGCTCAGATTTGGTTTTAGGCTGCGTGGCAGGTTTACACTTTTAAACGCACTCTGAAATGACACAGCTCTGATTAAACACATCTGAAAACTGACCAGCAGTGGAGGAGTCAAAAACAGGGCAGAGCTGAGCAGCAGTGTGAGATTTAACTGTGGAACAAGTGAGGGCAGCTTCAAATAAAACAGGCATATGATCTGAAAACACGGGATCACAAATCTCTAGGTTAAAAACAGATAAACCATGAGATAAAACCAGATCAAGTGTGTGTCTGTGTTCTCGAGTGGGACCAGCCACAGAGTGTGCAAGATTAAAAGAGTCAGTGAGCTTTAAAAGGCCTTTGCTATTAGTGAATTAGGACAATACATACAAATATTAAAATCCCCTACAATTTCAGCCAAGAAGCCAGCAAAGTCATTTATGAAGTCCTTATTGTATTTGGGAGTTTGATAACCCACTGCACACAGCACTGTATCACAACCACCCAGTCAAAGAGGCTCAGTTCTAAGATGCTGATAACTGTTTACATTAATAGCAAGTTTTAAAGATATTAGCCATTTCTCCTTCTCAGCCCTACATCCTTGGGGAGTTCAAATAGAAGCAATCTGCTGGTAAAAGTTCATTAGAAACACAGAACTAACCATCCATCAGCCATGTCTCAATTACACACAGAATTACTGTATTATATTCAACATAAAACAAAATTACAAGCAGCTCTGTTTGATACCAGTATCTACCAAGCATAAGGTAATAATTGACTAAAAATGCTAACCATTACAGTTTAAAATACAATAAAACAATCATAACACCAATTTAAAACTACATTAAAATACAAGTTTGTCAGATGTGGTGACTGAGGTGAACCAAATATGCAGACTCATATTGAGCTCCAAAGAAAAACTAATTTATTTACAAAAACAAAAGGCTTACGTGGCAGCAACGAAAACTAAATAACAAAATCCAGACTGCAATGAACACAAGGGGTGAGACATGAGGAAAACCGGACAGCACATAAGACTGATAATGAGTAAGTGAGGAAGATGACCAGGTTTTAAAGACTGAGGATAATGAGGGAGTGGAAACAGGTGACTGATTACTAACAAGGGACAGGTGTGGGTGGTGAGGCGGGTTGACATAACTTCTGAGGGAGAGTTAGTGATTGCATAAGGAACACAGGGAGCAGAACAACAAAAGAAAACATACTGGCGAATAAACTAAACACAGGGAACAGGGAACACGAGAAACAATAACCCCAATACAAAAGAAACTTAAAGAATAACTCAAACAAAACCAAAATCCTGACAAAGTTGTGCTAAAGATCTGTATTAAAAAACGTTAAAAATAAAAATGCTGAAGCATGAGAAAACAAAGCTTCATGACTTTGTGCTGTTCAACATTAGACCTGCCCTGGGATAAAAGCAGCTCTTTAACCTCGTGGTTGTTTCTATTGTCCGACAATGCCTCCCAGAAGGCAGCAGTGTGAACAAGGAATGACCAGGATGAAAAGTTTTTAATGATGTTGTGTGCTCTTTTTAAACACCTACAGGGGTAGATCTGTTCCAAAGTAGGGAGCTTGGTGTTAGTACATTTTTCAGCTGCCTTAATAATGCGCTGCAGCAATTTTTTTTTCTCAGCTGAGCAGCTCCCATACTAAACTGTGAATGCATATGTGAGCACACTTTTTAGAGCACATTGGTAAAAAGACACTAATAACTGTTGGGCTATATTTGTCTTTTTCGGGGCTCTTAGAAAGTAGAGTCTCCTCTGTGCCTTTTTTGTTACAAAGGATGAATTGGTGTTCCGTGTTGCATCCGTGAACTCCCAGGTATTTAGAGGAAGAAACTTGTTTCACTTGCTTACCATTAATTGTGAGTGGAGCAATTGGTAACTCTTGTTTTTTTTTTTTTTTCTGGAAGCCCAGAATTATCTCTTTAGTCTTCCTTGTGTTCAGTTCCAGACATTCGGTGATGTTGTTCACATCATCTCTGTATGCTGTTTTCTCATTGTTCCTGATCAGTGCAAACTTAAATAGCGGGTGGCAAACAGGGAGTGGCTGTGGCTCAGTGGTTAGAGCAGTCGTCCTCCAATGAGAATTGGAGGTTTGATTCCTGGCAGGAGTCACATGTTGAAGTGTCCCTGGGCAAGACACTGAACCCCTCATTGCCTCTGATCATCCCACCCCATCGGTGTATGAATGGAGTTTAAAGCACTGATTAGTCTCAATAGAAAGATTTAGTCAGATTAGCTTTGTAGAAATTTAGTGCTGTATGAATGCGTGTGTGGATGGGTAAATGAGGGCACAGATTGTGTTGTAAAGCGCTTTGAGTGGCCTGATTCGTTGATTGGTGGCTATTTGTTAAAAATTTGTTAAAAAGAGCATTACCTACAAACAATTGTTATAGTTAATGCCATATTAAGCAGCTTGGTTACCAGCTTCTGAGGTACCAATGTGTTGAAAGCAGAGCTGTAATCCATAAAAAGTATTCTGGCACATGTGTTTGGTTTATCTAGGTGAGTGAGTGTTGTGTGAAGTAATGTTGTGACAGCATCCTCAGTGAATCTGTTAGAGCAGTATGCATTCTGATGCTGATCCATCATATGAGAGATGCTGACTTAATGTGGTTTGAAATTAGCCTTTCAAAGCACTTCATCACAATTGGCAAGACTGCAACTGGTCTAAAGTCATTAAAGCTCTGAGGGGCCCTACTCTTAGGAAGAGGAATAATGATAGACTCTGAGTGTAGCTGATACTCTGACAGTGAGCAATTAAAGATGTCTGTAAACACACCTGCCAGCTGATATGCACAGTCTTTTAGGACTCTGCCAGGTATGTCATAATGTGCGGTTGTTTTGCTGCAGGAGGGACTGGTGCACTTCACAAAACAGACGGCATCACGATGAAAGGACATTATGTGGAAATATTGAAGCAACATCTCAAGACATCAGCCAGGAAGTTAAAGCTTGGGCGCAAATGGGTCTTCAAATGGACAATGACCCAAAGCATACAGCCAGATTAGTTACAAAGTGGCTTAAGGATAACAAAGTCAATGTTTTGGAGTAGCGTTGGGCGACTGGACAAATATGTTGAGCAGCAGCTATTGGAATCCATAAGGTGATAAAAGGACAAGATACAGTTAAAGATTATTTTGAGAAAATTATTTGCTTTAAGAAAAAGCTCACTAGTCAGTGGTACCTGAATAAAGAACCAAGAATAAAGTTATACAAAATTATCTAAAGAATTCACTTTTATGATCTGGTTATTACGAAACAGAAACATTTTTGGGATCCTAAATTTCCTAAAACAGTAAAGGTTTAGTTTGAAAAATGGTTATGTCTTTTTATACAGTGTATGTAAACATCTATTTTCAACTGTATATTTGAAGCTCACTCAGCAGTTCATTATATCCTATTTTTAACTGTAAAAATGATAAAAAGATAAAAATTACCTTTAGGGTCCAGCTAGAAACAGTTAGCCTGACTGTAGCTTTGTCTTTATCCTAAGACACAATTAGCAACTGTGCTTTTAAATCTTTAGCATAAAGTTGTCAGGTTTTGGGTATCTTTAAGTTTATTTTTGTATGAGGTTTATTATCTTTAATTCTGTTATTTGGTTGTTTCTGTGTTTAGTTTTATGTTAGTTGGTGTGTTCCTCCCTTTTCCTCTGCTCATTACTTGTCAACCTGCCTCAACCACCCATACCTGTCCCTTGTTAGTAATCAGTCACCTGTTTCCACTTACTCGTTACCCTCAGCTTTTAAAACCTGTTCATCTCCGTCTACTAGTTACTGGTTTATTGTCACTAACGTGTGCTGTCCGGGTTTTCTCGTGTCTCGCCTCTTGTGTTCATTGCAAGCTGGATTTTTGTAAGTTTTTGTTATTTAGTTTTTGTTGCTGCCTTGTCAGCATTTTGTTTTGTTTTGTTATTTTAAATAAATTAGTTTTTTTTTCTTTGGAGCTCATCAAGTGTCTGCATTTTGGGTCTAAACCAACCTCCCCCTTCGTGACAAAAACTGGCATCAAACCTTCTCATAGAACATGTTGCAGATGGTAAAGGATCTGCGTCTGTGCAGGAAGTATGCACCTGAAGGTTTGAGGAATGGAAGACGACTGGTAGATAACAGTCTACAACTCATAAGTGGGTGATGAAGGTCGGTCTTCACAGCTAAACCTCTCACCAACAAAATGTCTTTGTCTTAGAAGAAGAAAACCGTTTGCTCTTCAGCAGCTTATGTCAGTGCACCTCATCTGTGCAACTGGAGAAGAACCAAGGATGGGTCACAGCCAAAATGTCCTTGAAACCTCATATGAAAAAAAAAAAACGACAGAGCAAAAATCCCCCTTTATAATTAAAAGTGTCTGGTCTTGCATTTCATCTTGTTGTTCTGAACTGCAGAGCTTTCCTCTTTAGATGCAATTTCCCTTGTGGGCCGCATGACTTAATTTGCAAGATGCAGAAAATTGGGAGATTCTGTCAATGGCATTCAAAAAGAAAAAGAGATGCACTATGCGCACAACACAGCACTACAACAGAAAGCAGCCTCCAGACGCTGTGCAACACTGCAGGTCTCAAACTGAATTTTAAATCATGCAAAGCAGCAGTTTGGAATCCACAGAGTGCATAAATATAGTGTATTTTATATTAACAAAGAAGCAGTTTTGTTTGAATAGTCCCGCAGTGGCAATGCTGAATTTAGTGTCTAGTCTAAAATGACTTAGTGGAACAGACTGTTAATTAAACCAAATACTGTGCCAGACTCATACGTCACAGCCAATAAAACCTAACCTGGAAAACCAGCAAAACGTGTCACACCACAGGGAAAATCTTCCACCTAAAAATTACAAATGACTATGCTGTGTCTGACCGGATGACCGTCAGTGGGGATTGTGTGTTTTTGTACCTCCTTGACTCTCTGGATCATGGGCTGCAGCCAGTCGGTGTTGACCTCACAGTGGCTGTCCAAGAAGGTCAGGATCAAGGCAGAAGCCGTGTTGGCTCCTCGCACTCGTGATCGGATCAAACCTGAGGCAAACACATGACACCAAAGCTTCAACCCTCAAAGGCTCGAATAACTACAGTTTGACAACACGGATGTGTTGAACCAATGTGTTTTTGATCCACAATGCTGCAAAGATATCAGTGGTTACTGATCTAAAACATGATTTGAGTCAAAGATGCATCAGTCATTCTCAGTCTCAACATTCTCAGAAGTTCTGTTTGAGCTTTGTAAAGGTTTGGAAAATGTTTAGGCATCGAAATCAGGTATGTCGAAAACTGAAATAGCTAAAATTGTTGTTTTTAATCTCATCTAGACGACTGAATCTTCCTCTTCAGAAGTCTTACCAAAACATCCTTAATTTTCAGAAAACTGTTGGCCGTAATTATATCAAGGTCTCATCTTACATTTGCTGTGTTTTAACATTTACTCTCCATGAAACTGAGAACTCAATTTAAAGTTCTTGCAGTACATTTGAAGTCATTCCATGCTCTAAAAACACCTAACAAACCCTCCCTTTTGATCTTACATGTTTTTTTGTAATAAATTTCAGCACAGAATTTTGCAATTTGTCATTAAGAGTAACATTTAGACTTAAAACTCATAAAATGGAAACCCTTTGTTAAAAAATGTATAATGTTTTGTTTTATGACAACCTATTGAAAATAAACTCATATCAAACAGCTTTGCGGACATTGTATGGGATGCAAGTTTTCTGATTTTCAAACCAAATGAAGAAAAACAGATTTGAGAAGAATATTACTTTCATCAAAAAGGGCATTTCAGACTTTCATACTGGTTTTAAACAAATATAAGAAATAGCCTTTTACAGTTTTGAAATACAGTTGAAACCAGATGTTGGCAAACACCATATAAAATTACACACAACCATTTTTATTCACTGTCTGACAATAAATCAGACTAAACCTATCCTGTTTTAGGGCATTTAGGATTCCCAAAATTATTTTTATTTGTTAAATGCCCGAATAATAAGAGAGAATCTTTTGTTTTTTTCATTACGTTCTTCAAAGTCACAAGTTGACCTACACTTTCCTAGTATTTGGTAGTGTTGCCTTTAAACTGTTTGACTTAGGTCACACATTTTGGGTTTCCATCCACAAGCTTCTCACATTAGTTTGTTGAAATTGTGTCTCGTTTCTCTTGACAGAACTGAACAGAATTATGTTTTACAGTTTTGGAAACCTTATATCAACATGTTTTAGTATTATTTGTTAGGCTTTGAGTTTTTTGACTTATTTTTTGGGTAATCTTTTGTATTAGCTTTATTGTTATTCGTGCTTTTGAAACCCTTTCAAAAACTGTTTTAGAAAGAATATTTTTGTTTATAACACGCCCACTAATGAAAGAAAAGTTTAATCTGTATGCCCTGCTTCATTTGTTCAATATAAGTAACAAGCTGCAGTGTTTAAAACACACCACATCATTAAGTACAATATTTATCCCTATAGACCATTTTGTCTTCCCCTCCTCATCCCAACACTCACCCTCTCTCCGGCTGTTCCTCAGGCAGCGCACTTTGGGGATGTGAGAGAGCAGCTGGCAGTCTTCAGCTGGGGGAGAGGAGCAGAGATGGTATGTTATTTTGGAGGCAGAACACACACAGAGAAAAACACAGCTCTTCTTCACTTCTCACACTCTGTCACTCACACAGCCCCACAGAAAGCACACTGCCACCTCAGTGTTTAATCAGTGACCCTAAACACACACCAGCAGGAGTACAGACGTACATTCCTGCCCCCAGTAAACACACTGCTCTGTATCCTGATGCATCAGTCTGCTCCAAACCAATCAGAAACACATAAACACACACCCGAAACTGAGAGCTACATTTTCACTGAGTAATTCAATCCACACTCCTGTGTTCAGTTAGCAGCCCGCTCCCAACATCCTCTCTCTTCCTCTACACAAGCAGTACTCTGGAAAGCTTCTGTTGTTGCATATGGCCAGCACTATAAACAACACACAAACATAGACACACACTCACACCCAAGAGAGGATTAACACTAACAGTAGAGAGTGATCTCACTGTGGGATTGTGGGTAAATCAAGAGTCCCTCCACTGCAGAGATGGGACTTTACAGTATTTGAAAGCCTGACAATTTGAAATCCTCTGAATAAAGTTTATATTTCGAGTATAAGTTTGTTTTCATTCACAGTAAACTGTCAAATCACAGGGGAGTTGTGTGTGTGTGTGTGTGTGTTTGTGGGTGGGTGAGTGGGTGTGTCGGGAAACTCACAACCACTTGGGGAAGAAATAAATTAAGTTAAAAGTCACATGCACTGACCAGATGTATACTTTTAAGCAGATTGTCTGAGAGTCTTTGAGTTTTTATTTGCATTTAAAGATGTTGTACTGTACTTTTATTATGTTCATGACACAACACAAATGAAAGATTAAAACTGCCTAGATTACAATAAAAAACTAGAAGGACACAGAGAGTGTAATCCTCCTCTAAGGTAATAGGGTCACAGAGGCTACTGAACTCTTGTACGATCTGGACCGTGTTTTCTGTGACAACCTCAACATTTCCTGAAAATATCATCAAAATCTGTTCATTAGTTTTTTTAAGTAATTTCGCTAACAGACGGACGGACAATTAAAATAATTGTATATCTTATAATGATATAAAACAAAACTAAAAAGGGAATAGGCAGAATCCAAAGCTTATTTATGCCCATCCCACGTCAAATTCAAAAATCACACAGAAATCCTAAAGACAGAAAGAAACAAACTCCGTAAATGATTTCCCTGATCTTAAATACATCACATCTTCACATAAAATCACATAACAATATATTCCACAATTAACCTCAGTTTTCAATCTTTTTTTTTAAACTCTAGTACTAATTTCTCAGTTAAGTTCAATCCATAATTTATCTCCCTGAACTGAAACGCGTCTTTATTTAACATTAGTTCTGACTGGACAACTTTCAACTATAAATAACCCTTATAAATGAAATTGTTCTTCTCTTTAATTCAAAAAAGTGAACAGGACCAGGTAGGTAAGTTATTATTTGCAGCTTGATAAACAAACTCCAGTGTCTTTAAAAACACAATATCTGTAATTTTTTAACAATCTGAATCAAATAAAAAGATTATCAATTGTGACCATTATAAAAGGTTTTATGTATTATTCTTAATTTAAAGTTTAATTGTTGGGTCTAACTTTGTTTTATGTGCATCTTCACAACTTTAAACACAATCTAACATATATGATATTACATAAGAGTTAAATCCAAATTGTCCCTAATTCTTTCAAACAACATAAATGTAGTTTTATTTTCATTAAGAGACAACTTATTAACATCAAACCACTTTTAGCCAAAATCAATTAATTTTCTACTGTTTTACTAATTCTTTTTAAATCTACTCCTGATCTAAACATGTCATGATTTGTGTTTTTCAGTGTTTCTTTTTCCATTTTGAGGTTTGTTTTTCATGGTTGTTTCCAGTGATGTCTGGTTTCTGGTTTCTTTGTGTTCAGTTTGGTTCCAATGCCTCCCTGTGTTCATTCTCTGTAGTTTTCCTCAGTCAGCTTCTACTCCTCAGTCCTATCACGCCCACCCACACCTGTTCCCTGTTATCATTGAGGCACCTGTCTTCTATTTCCTCATCAGCCCCAGTCCGTATATTCTCTGTCTTCATTTCTCTGCAGTTGATCATTGTCCTTACATACTCTATCTGGTTCTCCTCCGAGCATCTAAATTATTTTGTATGTTTGCTGCCATGACAGCTTTTTTGTTTTCTGTTGTTTCTTTGGTTATCACATCTTTGAATTTAACTCATGTTCCTCACGTTATTCTGCATTCCTGCGTCCGACTTCTACTACGAATCGTGACAGAATGATCAGCTCACAGAACCCAACAGACTCTTAGCTCTTTGAGTTTCTGACAGCTGCATCACATCCTTCCGTGGAAATTCTGGAAATAAATGCCCAACTCCGAAGATTATTCTCCCCTAACTCCCATAATTCCAACCCGAATTATCAAAGAATGGCTTCCACCCTGATTGAGGACATTCTGCTTTCTCAATCCAGTCGCCTTTGTATCTTTGACTATCATGAGCTCCTCATGGAGATCAGACTCCTGAAGGGAAGGCTAATTATTTCATTCAGCTCCAGCTACTCTCCAGAGCCGTGCCACCTAAAGCCACAACGTTGCAGACATAAGCCTGACTCCATGGTTGCACCAAGCTCCACACCCGAGATCCACACCGACTCTGATGCTATCTGCTGGCTCCCTTAGATAGATAACCTCTATTAATTGGCACTTCATAATGTACTGTATGTGAATGTGTTGTAATATAATAGCATTAAACTCACTGTAAATGGATTTGGATCTGTTTTAGAGTAAAATGGGTTTATGATTTGGATTTGTTTTTTTTCTTTGAGTCAACTTTTGTTCTGAATTAGGGCTATTTAAATAAAGCTGAATTGAATTAGGATTATTGTGCACTGAAACATAGTCTTCTAAAAACTGGTTCTGGCTTCTCTCTTTCTATATGATCAACCAATAAGTTTTGCAGCTTCACACAAAAGTATGAAACACAATAACTAAAAAAAAGCTGCATAAACAACTTCAGTCACGACTCAAGTGAAGATAAGAGATGACATCTTGCTGTTTGATAACTGCAGGAGCTGTAATTTGACATAACCTTTTTCTTTTATCACTAAGACCTTTATGACCTTTTCCAATGGGTCTGACTCGGCCTTACTCAGGTCAACCTGGCACAGGTTCAGAGTCTTTCCATTGGGTGGTCACGCCCACTTTCAGCTCACTTCTGAGAACCTACTGAGGCTGAGGCTCTGAGCGAGCCGAGCAGAAGATCTGACGTCAGCAGACTGCAGGCCATTGGTTGGCGTCTCCTTCACAAGAAACCCACCATTTTTAAAACCTATTTACTTTTAAAAATATAAAATATATCCATTAAAATGGCAACACATAAGCCAACACTGTGATACTACGAGGAGATGCACCAAATGGACTATTTACGGGCTCCGACCAGCAGAGGGAAGGTGGCTTTGTCACGGCATCGTTGGGAACCGTCGCAGAGAATGATGAGCGATGACTTTATTTCACGTTTTTACCCATTGGTGATAGGTTTCAGATGGTCGGGCTATGATGAAGTGGCACTCAGTTAAATGGAAAAACCACAGAGATCCTGTAGAACTGAGTCGGGTCAAATTACGGCGAAGCAAGTTGTGCTGAGACTGAACGATCGAAAAACAGCTTAAGTGAAAGCACAGCATTAGAAAGCGGCTACAAGGGAAGACTACACAGAAGAGACAGAACAAAAGGAAGTCAATTAGAGGCTTAATAGCTCAAAGTTAAACAGGAGCAAAACTAAAACCACAACCTGAAACCAACACTAAAGGCAACTGTTTTTCTAAATACTCAAGACTGGAATCAAAAACAGGGATTTTTTAAATGTTAGGGTCAATTTCACATCCAATTTTCTTTAAAAGCAAGCATCTATAAAAGCTGTCAGAAGGTTGGATTAATGTCTGCTGTTGCTGTGTTCTTCTTGTATTCTGTGTCAGGTTTTATTTCTCTCTGTTGTATAAAAGTTAGTAAATCCCTGTATGGCTGTCATCCTGATTCACTTCTCATTTTCTGGGATAAAACACTGGCGTGACGCATCTTTATGGTCATTTATTGCCTTCTGACTTTTTCTTTTCATTTTCTGATAACTAGGGGTCTCTCACTGGCCAAAACATTCCTTTTTATACTTTAATTATACAATTAAGTAAATGTCAAAATAAAATATTTTTAGTTACAAAGCCAGAGTTATCCACAGTTTCCTTTAACAACGAAATAAAACCATTTGGGTACTGAGCTCAACTGCTGCAATTTTGAAGGCAAAAGGTTTTCTCCTTCTTCATAATGTAGGTTATCTAATGAATATATCAGAGCAATAATGTTGTTGTCACAAATGTTCAAGTTATTTACTGTATGCCATGCATCCCCACACCATCCCAGATGCTCACTTTTGCACAGAGAACGTGGTGTTTTACCTTTTAGCCATTATACGACGAGCAAGTCGCAGAAAACAGATTTTTACAGGTGAACTTTGATTTACTGTAGTTTGGGCTACTGGAAAAATTCCAATGATTTCTAAAAGTTGAGAAGTAACTTCACTCGTGTAGTTACAGGAAGCCCGCAAAACAGCCACTTTGTGGCCTTCCTTCCCTACAGACATGGTGCAGAGGGCGATGGAAAAAAAAAAGGAGCCAGAGCATAAAAAGGGAGCAGAGAGAAGCACATAACATGGTCATCAAGGGTGATCAAACCACCACAGAGATTCAGAGATGGTTTTGAGATCAAAGCAGAAGTTGAAGGAGCAGTGTCTTGTGAAGAAAGCTAACGTTACATCAGTTTAATTTCTAATGAAATGAGAGCTTCATTCACCAGAATGAAGCTCAATAGTATGGACAGTATCTAGTTTTTATTTTTTTTGTATACATTATTGTATGTGTAACTCAGTGGTTGTTCTGTGTGGTGATTCTTTTAGAACAGTGTACCAAGTCAGTAAGACTATACAATGTATGCAAATTTGCAGTTTGTTTGTGTAAATCATGCGTAGATTGTGAACTACAAAATATAGCAAATTTGGTTTGAATGTATAAGTTTGCACAGTGAACCATGCCTTGTTTCACTGTGCAAACTTATACATACTATAAGTATATGTACTATATAGTGTGTATGACTTCTCCACTACTTTCAGTTTGCCTTGTGATGAGGAGCAGCCATCCTCTAGTAGAAGACCTGGGAGAGGCAGAGGGCACAATCAGGTCCGTAGAAGTCATGGGAATGCTGGAGGCGACAGAAGTCGCTCATATCATCCAAGATGGAGGGTGGAGGCAGAGTCTGATGTAGAAATACCTCAACCACTGAGGTTCACTTCAAATCGCAACCCCGGTGTCCAACCCCCATGGTACATGGTTTTCATTATTGGACTGTTTTTCATTTTGAGACAAAGACTGTTCAGTTTTTAAAATTTAACATGCAAAATTTATTCATCAAGTACAGCAAAAGTTTTTATGTTCACTAAAACTCTAAAATCAAATTTCGTATTTTGGGTTAGGGTTAGGCTTCATTTTAAACAGTTTATCCACTTTAATATACAGTAAATTGCTACCAGATATTAAAGCTTCCAAGTATTATTTAAAAAAATGGGCCAGTGTATTTAATCACAGAACAGTTTATGGCCCTTTTTACA
>JAOXNZ010000002.1:5401263-5411354 GCA_028566095.1 Kryptolebias brasiliensis | reverse complement strand
TTAAAGGGGGTTCAAACAGCTTTAGATGATTCATTTATATTTATGTAATTTGGTCTGAAAACACAATTATTTGTAGTTTTAGCTGGTGTTCAAAATCATATTTAAACATATAAATAGGGTATGTTTAATATGTAAGGATAGTAGAATTTTCAGTTTAACCAAAACAATTAAAACCTAGCATTCCTTGAAGGAATGCATGTTGCCCGTCGTCTTTCATGCCAGAGTTTTAGACCAAGGTCTGTAGTCTGTAGTAGCTCAGACTGTTGTGAATGACTGTCAGCTACTACCACATCAAATTTTAGCTCAATAGCTATAAAACTCACTGGGTTATACCTATTTCTGTATTAACTCATGTTGATTAGCTGTGGGGGCCAACTTGAATCGGATTGACTACAAAAGTTTATAATTTGTAGATGTGTCCAATGGTTACTTTCAGAACATTTCATTAAATTTCCCCCAGTGGTTCATGAGATATTTTGTTGACAGACAAACATGGATGACTGCAACAGTTAATGCCACAGTTTGAAGCAAAGATCTTGTGCAATGAGTAGCACTTTGAGTATGGTTGTGAATGACTCTTAGCTACTACCACACCAAATTTTAGCTCACTACCTGTAGCATACGACTGAATTATAGCCATTTTAGTGTTTTGTTAAGATCAGCTAGCTGTGTCAGTCATCTTGAATTAGATTGACTCCAGAAGTGAATCAGTTGTGGATGTACATCCAGTGGTTACTTACTGAAAGTGTCATTGAAAGTTGTCCAGTGGTTTATGAGATATTTTAGTGACAAAAAGACACATGCACACACCCAGGCATGGAGACCATACAAACCCTAGCCTTTCACAATTTTAAGTGTTGCCAGGTATATGATAATTATCGTATTTATACGATAGTTTTAGGGTCTATACAATATAAGATTAATTGTTTTAAAAAGCCCGAATATACGATAGTTGTGGCATTTCCGTGCACTAAAAAAATAACTTGTTTTTATTTCCCCACCACTAAAAAAGTGCATTTTCACTCGGCACATACGACAGTGTTGGTGATAATACGATAGCCTTGAAGCGACAGTACGATAGTTCGTCATTTTCTATGTGGCAACCCCGGTTTGAATAACAAATCAGCCTTTTGCGTTGCAGGACACAGAACGTCCACAAGATGGCAGTGACGCATCTGGCAAGCACGGACATTTAGTTAAAGAAGAAGAGCTAAATGTGGAAGCGGTGATAATCTGCCTGCATCATCCGCCGACCGACCAGAAAAACGGGAGAAAAATGGCGTTCACATTCGCGGCCTTTTGCTACATGCTCGCTTTGTTGCTTACGGCAGCACTTATCTTTTTCGCCATCTGGCATGTAAGTATACATTTACAGTAACCGGGTTCCTCGTAGCGAGACGTCAGAGGAAACGGGTGACAAAGAAAAGCAAAGCAAGAAAACGCGGGGATAACTTAAGGCCAGATCTCGGTGGACAAACACCAGAGGTTCTTCCTGCTTGTGTTCAGCTCCCCGCAGATCCTGGCGACATCAAGTTAAAGAGTACCAGCGCTTCGAAAACACATTTACTGTTGAATGAATGGCACACGCCCTGTAGCGTTAGCCTCAAAAGTTAGCCTCCGAAACGGACTCTGTATTTACACTTTTATTACAGTTTTCACAATATAACGCAATATATTTATTACACGTCAGCTAAACATAGAATCCAATAGACCCGCTAAGACTATCAAATTATAAAGCCGAGTTATGCTAATGGCTAACAGGCTAGTTGGCTTGTTGTAGGCAGAGCTAAGCGTTTCCTCCGGTCCTGGAGCGACAAATTCCCGTGTGGACTGTTTCACATTTAACTCCAGTGAGATTATGTTGTCTCATAAAGTCTGAGGGAGTCACGGAGATTGAAGCGACTACAAATCAGGTTCTAGGCCTTTTTATTTCCCACATTAGATTAGCCTAGCATCGGAGTTTCGTAGAGCGCGTAACCTGTTGTGAAAACTTTACTTTCTTTGGTTACTCATTCCACAGATTTAATGTCCTTAAAGTATAATTAGAAGATTAGGGATTTTGTTATAGAGTTTTAACCAGTTTTCAAAACTTTTCATTTAAATTAGAGAGAGAGTGCTGGTTTATTGGTCTGGAGTGATGTTATCAGGAATCCCCAAAATTCACAATGACTCCAAACATTAAACGAAGGGATTTCCTGGAGCTCAGACAGCTGGCAGAGAAAAATGGTTAATTTCAAAGGAAGTTATAAGCCAAATGATTATTTTTAAATACATTAGAGATTGGATTTAAGGCCTGCGGATCCGGATCTTGCAGATCCGTTACTTTCTAAGAGCCGTTCAAAACACTTTGAACGATGAGTCACATGGAATTGCCAGCAAAATAAATATTATACGTCAGTACGCACAGCCTTGCGTAGTTCGAAAGATTCGGATGGTCCGTGAACGTCACATTTCGAAAAGACATACCTGTTAGAAAACTTCGACTTAAATGAAGATTAGGAAGATTATGTTATTTTAGTTACCGGTATCGCTAGACGGTGTCTTTATGGACTCGTTTTTACGCAAAAGTCCATATTTAATATTGCACCAATGTTTTTCCTGCTATTTTTTATATGTTTATACTACATTGATATGACTGACTACAAGCTTTTAAATGTTAAAAATGGCACACATACAAAAATGGGTCTGGAAACTTTTTATTCACATTTAGATCTTATCTAGTAAGCATCTGTGAATGTCATAAAGTGAGTGTTTGTTATAAAAGTGGAAATAACAGCACAATGTTTGGTCCTTTCAGTAAATGTTATCACCCACTGACGAATGCATGAATGTATCTTTACATGTTTACCTTTCCCAGTTCTTTTGTCAGTGTGTATGCTTGTGGTGGTGATAGTGAGCAAAGCAGTGAAGGCTGGTTAAGTACACAGCACCATGATATTCAATAAAAGGATAAGGGTGGGCATATATGTGTGTGTTGTGGTGGGGTGGGTCTGTGCCCCACTATTGCTTTGCATGGCCCCTGTTCACAACACCTACTCTGAGCATGAGATTGTTGTTTTCAAGGTTTGACCAAAATGGTTTTAACTCATTTCTTAACATAAGCTGATCTCGGTTTGTCTGCTTTATAAGGCGGTTGGCGATATGCATTCCTTCAGGGGAAGCTCAGCCTTTAATCCTTTAATTGTCTGTTTCTGTTTTGTTCCTGCAGATAATAGCGTTTGATGAGCTGAAGACAGACTACAAGAATCCTATAGATCAGTGTAACACTTTGAATCCGGTACGTGACACTCCTTTATGAGACACTGTCTTGTATATTTGCCTGCATGCAGATGACGTGCTCTGTTCAAAGATCTTTCAGTGTAACTTTATGCACCTATCCTTTCTTTTTCTATCATTTTTCTGCACCGGTATGCTAAATAGGCTGCCTGTTATGTATTCAGTGATCTTGTCAGCTGTCAGATTCTAATGCCTTTTTGTTTTGTTTTTTCCAATCTGCTTCTTTTGCGCTTTTTAACGGTGAAAAAAAAAGACAATTGAAAAGGTCAAAAAGATTAAAAGAGTCAAAATTGCTCTAAAGGTTTGTACCAATCTTTAAAATGCCCGCTGACTTCAGCTCAGTCTGAAAGTCTTGTCGTGTTGCACGGTGAAGTGTTTGCGAATGTCTTTTCAGTTAACTAATCTGACTTCAATCTAGTTTGGGATTAAATAACATGTCACCTTTTTAACTGAAGTCAGTTTAATTTGTTTAATTTTGCAGGGTTTTCGATATAAATGTAAACAGTTTTGTGATCTTTAACCTTCATTATGCAGATTTTAGGTTTCCAAGTTTTACCTGAGTAGTCAACACGTAGACGACATGTGGTGCTTAAAACTTCAAAAACGTAGAGATAACTAATCTATTGGATGAAGCATTTGTTGCTGCTGATTAGTGATGCGGTGTAGCTGTTAACTGAAAAGACTTGCAAATGCTCAAAGCATGCATGAGATCTATTAGCAGTTCTCCTTTTGTTTGCATTTGGTGTTAAAATTACTGGTACAATGAATTCTCCATAAATTCAGTTGAGGTGATGAGTAATTGTTCAAAGGAAATAAGATAATCTCGAACATATGTGATAGCGTGATCAGTTTTATAGGTATTGTTCAGGGATAAATTGAGGACATGTAGTTTTATTTCTCCTTGAGGAAGATGCTGCAGTTTGAGTCAACATTTAGCAGAATGAGCTAAGTGTTGGCTCCTGATCTACAGCTCCTGTGGTTCTGAACAGATGGCAGCAGGATCCCAACTCTCTCCAGCTCAGCATTATTTAAAATCACAGATTGGTTCTTGAATTCCACAGTGGGAGGAGAAATTTTAGACAAAAAAGTGAGGATTCATCTACCTTTTATCCTTGATGTGCTGCATATTCTGAGCTGCAGTTTTGTCTGCAGCCAGTATTTTGCGGGTCGACCTTTCAGCTCATTTGACTCACCTTTTGGGTTCTGATCAGTTGTTTTAGTATTTGGCAGCGCCGTGCAGTGTGAGATTTTAGCACGATGCAGCCTCCTCCCTTCCTTCACCGTCCTCTTTCCATACACCCCCCGCCTGCTCATCTATGGGTTTGCCTCTGCCCGCAGCTCTTTGAATGCATGGCTTCCATGTGGTGCCTCCATCTGCCCCCTGAACCTGGAACTAGACCCTGACCTTAGGCCGGCTGCTGCATCAACACTGCTAGCTCTCACATCGAGAACAGGAGAGATGCATACGTTTGCTCTCGCGGCTAAAATGTTAACGTTGAGATGCACAAATACATTTCAGAGCAAACTATGATTGGTTTTCTGTCTTGCTTGTAAACTTGTAGACATAGCAGTGCATGACAACAGATCTCTAAGCCCTTAACGCAGCTCTTATGGTTTACTGAAATGATAAAACAGGGGTTGCTCATTTTACCACACCAGAAAAGTGGTGAATTAGCTTCACTTTCCTGCTTTTTTGGAAAAAGGGTTTTTTTTTTTGAGGAGCTGTAACGCTGTTGTTGATCAGTAAATCGTTTTGTTTCTTCCTCATCGCTCTCGGTGATCAAGTACTTTGTGCGGACAGTTAAAAATTTGTCTACACTCTAAAATGACCTGACAAAGTAAAATCTATGAGAACTGGAAACATAACAGGCATTAGAAGGATTTTTATAAATTTTTTTACTTCTGTTTCCTTTCAGCTGGTGCTGCCAGAGTATCTCATTCATTTCTTCTTCTGCGTGATGTTCCTGTGTGCAGCTGAGTGGCTCACCCTCTTTCTGAACTTACCACTGCTGGCTTATCACGTCTGGAGGTTTGTAGCTGACCAAACCACAGCCCCTTCTTAGAATAAACATGCTGCTCGTGTCATTAAAATGAAGCTTTTTGAACATGTTGATGCCTTGTGCTACAGGTATACGAGCAGACCTGTGATGAGCTGTCCTGGACTCTACGACCCAACAACCATCATGAATGCTGACATCTTAGCTTACTGTCAAAAAGAAGGCTGGTGCAAACTGGCTTTCTACCTCCTGTCATTTTTCTACTATCTTTACGGGTACTTTTTTCTTTTGTGTTTAAATGTTACTGTTTTGTCAAAACTTTAAATCTTATTTTTTAATTTAAAGCAGGATTTGTCTAAATTGGTCAGTTTTGTATTTGTGTTTTTGTTTTTGGGCAGAAGTGTTGGTATCTATCACTGTTACACAACATGCATTTCAGACATACAGTTTCCAGTAGGTTACCTTTGGGAAGTACAGCTCACTCTGTGAAAAGCAGCAACTAAGTCAACAAAAAAATAGAGACAAAAGTTGTGGAGAAGAACAGATCAGGGTTCGGTTATTAAAAATATCCCAGAACCCTGAACATCCCACAGAGCTCCAAGAAATCCATCATTAGGAAATTAAAGATGATGCCACCGCAGCATACCTGCCAAGAGAGGCTCGTCCACCAAAACTCAAAGCGGGTAAGGAGGGCTTTAATCAGAGGAACATCCAGGAGGCAAAAATAACCATGATGGAGCTGGGAGATGGGAGGATCTGTCCATAGGAGCAGTAGAAGCTGCACAGAGCTGAGCTTCATGGAAGAGAGGCAGGAAAAAGACACTGATTAAAGAAAAAAAAAAGATGGACAAATTGGAATTTCTTCCTCAATCAAATGGAAGACGGTGCTGTGGTCAAATGAGACCAAACATGAAGGACAACACCATATCTGAGGCAAACCTACCACCTTTCATCATGCTGAGAACACCATCCCTACAGTGAAGCATGGTGGTGGCAGCATCATGCTGTGGAGATGTTTTCCATCAGCAAGGACTGAGAAACTGGTCAGAGTTAAAGGAAAGCTGGATGGAGCAAAATACAGATAAATTCTTGAGAGAAACTTGTTGGAGTCTTTAAAAGATCTGAGACTGAGACAGAGGTCCACCTTCCAGCAGGACAATGAGTCTAAACTCTCTGCTGAAGAAACACTCCACTGGTTTAAGGAGAACCAGTTCAAGGTCCTGGAACGGTCCAGTCAAAGCCCAGACCTCAGTCCAACTGAGAATCTCTGGTTTGATTTAAAGATTGTTGGACACAAGCAGCACCCGTCCAACCTGAAGGACCTGGAGACGTTTGGATATGAAGAAGAGACAAAAAATCTAGGTTAGATGGATGAAGATCCTGGAGACAGACCTGAAGAGACTTGATGCTGAAAGTGTTGACACAAAGTACAGTTAGTATAATTATTTCTTGTAATAGTTATAGAAAGAAATGATTAAAAAAAGAAATCAATTAAATTCCAGGTTGAAAGGCAACAAAAAGATTACTAAGAGGGATGAATGCTTTTGCTACCCACTGTACGCTGGTGTTGTGCTGTGACTTTTTGGGACACTTTAATTCAAAAATTGGGTTCAAGTTGGTGAAATTTAATCGTATTACTAATATTTCTTCCCAACCTGACTGTTTGCTCTTTCTGGCAGGATGATCTATGTTCTGGTGAGCTCCTAAATGATGACACAAGAAAAGGACCTCCACACAGACGACGGACACTGATCCAGCTGCTGGAACACGGGACCTGCTGGAGACCACAGCTCAGCAACACAAGATGCCATTTCAAGTGGTCGAACTCCCACACACATCGCAGAGCGTCATTTTGGAAACATTTAGCCTCTTAAGATGGTGTCTCGGCCGCAGCGTTCCTCACATTCTACGACAGTTTAAAACTATTACCGTAAAACATGGACAAATCTGAATGGACGAGTCTTTCATTTTTGATTTTTAATGTTTTTTTTTTTAATGCTTGAGATTCAAATAAAGTCTTTTTTTTTCATCATGGTTCTCAGTTTACAAATTAAGTGAAGTATTCAGGTGTAAATCTAAGCCCTGTGCTGAACTGCGTTATCTTTCTGTGAAGTAGATTTTCTGGCCTTTAACAGCTGATTTACTCAAGTACATGATTCATTATTGTCACTTCAACAAATAGACTTTTGTTTCTCGCAGACACTAAACTGAACATTTGGAGACTGGAGGACGAGGCCTGTGGGTTATTTTCATTAAGCACTTCACACCCACACTCAGGTTGTTCAAAACAAACTACCGCATTGTCAGACGTAAAAATTTGCCATGTCCGAACTCTACTGTTATTATTTGGTTCTGTCTGTGTGAATCCAGAGAACACCATCGTGTGTTTGTGACGTGTATAATAGCCCTCGCAGCTGTCAGTAAAGGTAGACCAACAGTACTTTTCTTTTATGCTTGCAGCAATGAGCTTTAGTTGCTAACTGCTGATGTGAAATACTGTTGAATGTACCTTTTCAAAGTCTTTGTGATATTTGTTTTTTTCATCACTAAATACTCCACGTTGTTTGAAACTCCAGTTCTCATTTATGCTGTTTTTATCTTTGCTTTTTAGGATTTTTTTTTTTTTTTTTGTCCCCTCTCCAGGATATCGAGAACTCCACACAATGTCACTCGCCTCGAGCATAAAAACAAGAATGATGTTTTAGAATTATCACAGGCCGTTAACCCAAATTGTCACTTTTGCTGCAAGTATTTATTATCATTTCTAATGTGTACATTTATCAGGGAAAGTTTTCCTAGTTCAATGAAATTTTTGTGTGTTCGATCCCATCATGTCACATGTACAAAAAGATTTATTTGAATATAAATGAAATTATACAACTCTGAAAGTTTGTATGAGTATAACTATAAGATGGATTTCTTTTGATTTTTTACAGTTTATTACAAAAGAAATGTCAAGCAGGTGAGACCAATCCAAGCAACAGAATCTGTCTGAGTTCATTTGAACAAAGTTTATCAGTAAGACACCACCAGTCTTGTCAGAACTTGAAGGTCGTATCACTTAAGCCGTTTTTCAATTGTCATTTCTCAACACGACTCAGTTAAATGGAAAACTACAGAGACCGTGTAGAGCTGAGTGCTGCTATAATGTTGGTGGGTCGTCAAAGCATGGCTGCCTAAAACGTACCACCACCGAGTAAATAAGTGAAAAAAAGTCACAAAACACTCACCATTCTCTGCCATGGTGTCCAAAAATACCTTGGCCGAGTCAAAGCCCATAAATAGTCCATTTGGTTCATCTCCGTCTGAAATATTGTCAGCTGAAAAGCACAGAAACGTCTGCACCTCCTTAGGGTCCCACAGTGTTGGTTTATATGTTGCCATTTTAATGGATACATGTTTTTATAAAGTAATAAATGCTGAGGTTGCAAGGTTTTACAAATGATGGGTTTCTTGTGAAGGAGTCATGATTGACATCACTCTCTGGCCAATCAACAGACTGGAGTCTGCTGATGTCAAATCCTCAGCTCGCTCGTAACCTTGACTAAGGAGGCTATAAGAAATGAGCTGAAAGTGGGCGAGACCACCCAATGGAAAGACTCTGGACCCGAGCAGGGCAGAGTCGAGCTAATGGAAAGGGGTCATTAGAGGTCCACTTGTCCTAACATTGAACTGTGAACAGATGTGCAATATACAGGATAATTCAATTATTATTTATATAGCCCCAAATCACAACAAAAGTTATCTCGGGGTGCTGTACAAAAACATTCACATTTTAAAATGCCAATTAGGAAAAGTTATCTAAGGAAGCCAGCAGATTGCATCAAATATTCACTTCATTGCAGTCTCCCATCCTGAGCAGCATATGGGTGACAGTGGAAAGGAATGACTCCCTTTTAACAAGAAGAAACCTCCAGCAGAACCAGAAGCAGGCTCAGGATTTATCCTGACCCCCCTGGGGTTTACACTCATGATCACACAACATAGAGAATTAAAAAGTCTACAAATATTTAACTTTTGGAATCAATCAATTCAAGATGGTCATCAAAGCTAATCGACATTAGGCAACACAGAAATGGCTCCAACTCAGTCAATTTTTCAGCTATTGTGCTAAAATTTGATGTGGTAGTAGCTGAGAGTCATTTACAACACATACTCAGAGCACAGCCTGCGATACACGTGAGATTGAGCGTAACTTTGTTTTTAAGGTTTGATCAAAATGGCTACAAATCTCATTTCTCAACACAAGATGATCTTAGTCTAAAACTCTGACATAAAAAGTGGCAGATGATAGGCATTCGTTTAAGGAGTGCTAGGCTTTTAATTGATTGTATTTGTTTATTTTTCTTTCATTTTGTGCTAAAATACTTCAACAGATCCCTATTTTCTCACATTTGATCTCATCACTATTGAAGAAATTAAATTGTTGTTGCACACAGACAATCCAGGCATGTGTTGTAAAACTGACGCCACATTTCTACAAGCGCACCTCTCAGCCTGGTGAGGCAGAGAACCGTCTCATGCTTTCCCTCAGAGTGGTGTGCAGGAGGTTTGCTGCCAACGCTCAGCGGCGCTCAGCCCCACAGCATCGCTCCAAACAAGCTTCACGACAGGGAACAAGAAACTGGACATTTTATACACTTAATAACTGACTGCTCATTTTATTTTATTTTTTAATGTATGGAGATATAGAGAAGCTGTGAGGCAGGTGAGTTTCTTTTAGCTTCTTTACTTCAACTGCAGGTTGTTTCTCATGTTGCTTTTATAAACTGCTGAATATTTTGGATGTTATTCACTTATTTAAAAGAACTTCACATA
>JAOXNZ010000002.1:5268971-5280726 GCA_028566095.1 Kryptolebias brasiliensis | reverse complement strand
GTTATATAATAAAACCAATGTCAATGGCTACAGAATCATTAGATTTTAACCTGTGAAGGTAAGGTGATGACCATCAAAATTAAAAAGCAAGAACCCAAAATAAATTGGGTTTTGTAACTTTTATACTTTTAAAATATTTAACTTTATTTACAAACATTCTCCTATAGAAGAACATTAAGATCTCTTAAATTCCTTCAAAAACATTGCTCTCTGAAATCGGCTTCAACACACTTGCTCTATTAGTCTTCTTATACTGCTGGTGTAGATTCTCAGTCATCCAGGACAAAGTAAATCCAAAAAAGGTTAAAAACAAAAACAACTGGGTTCTATTCTGTACTTGAAGACGTTTTCTCAGTTCAGATCCTTTGGGTCTTACTAATACTACTTTTATCTTTTAGCAACTGCTTTCTTACTTTTTGCTAGTGTTTTGCTTCTTCTAGCTTTTAGGCAGCCCTTTGTTACTTTTTGCTTTTAGCTTTTCGATACTTCTAACTTCTAGCTAATATTTTGTTACTTTTAGGTTTTTGCCAATTCAGCATTTCAATCATTTCCATACATTAAGATCACTTAAGTTCTTTCAAAAACAATGTTCTCTTCGAAATCTGCTTTAGCATACTTGCTATATTTTTTTTATTGTATTACTTTTAGTTTTTAGCTACTTTTAGCCACATTCTGTTTTGCAGATGTGCTTTTCTTTTGTACGCCTACTGATTGAGACACTTTCATCCCTGCAGCTTCCTGTCTGTGGGGTGTGACAAGGGGGAGTGGGGCGGACATGTTACAAAGAGGTCCGCTGCAGGCATTCAGAAATGATGCCATTTAACAACAACCTCTATGTTTTTACCAAAACAATATCTAAAATGTGTATGCTTTGGGAAAACAACTTTCCAGTCAGTTTTGTCAGCACATTGTCTGGAACCACACAAAAAAGGGGATGACCCGAACACTCAGTCAGATGAAAACAAAGAGGAAGCGAGCGAACATTAGCCCTCAATTCATCAAGACGAGACGTCAGTTTATAACAGACCTTTATAGCTGTTCGTGCTGAATAAGAAATTCTATACAATCAAGCTACTTCTGTTTACGTAAAGCTTGGCCAGAACAGATTGTGGCTTCAGTCGAAGTCTGTTAACTCTGTGCTGAAGCAGCTGACTGCTATCCACTAGAATGCCCGGTGAAAAAATAAAGGGTTTTGTCAACAAAACAACAGATATAAGAGACTAAAGCTCTCTAAAGATCTCGCAGAATGTGTAGCGCTCATTATGTGTTGAGAGATTACGCTCGGCTACATCCAATTTAAAATTAAATACTTATTTAACTTAAATACATTCTACTGGAGAAATGATAGAATAATCTTGCAAATAAAAGTAGTTTTTAGTATTTGAAACAAACAATTTCATTTGAAAGAAAAACAAACTGACCTTTATGAGCATGAACCTCTGCATGGGCTCATACCACTGCAACAGGACAATCCCAGACAGGAGGGCCCCACACAAGTATTTATGGCCTGTATATGGGTTTCTTACTGTAAAGCAGGTCAACAAACAGCATTAACATGTGCAGCCAGGAAAAAAAAACATGGAGATGCTTTATAACAGTTGGTCCAAAACCTACATTTTTAAATAAATACAATGCTACAATTAGGGGTGCCCTAATTGTGACTGCGACAAATACACCAGTCACATGTGATCACCGCGCCCATCTGGAAGTGTGCACAGATTTAATTTTCCTGAATTTTGCTAACAGTCACGGCAGTATCTTCCCCTGCTCTTTTCTATCGAAACAGTCTACAGCAAACAAATCACGAGTGGTTCAGAAAACCATGCAGAAGCTTGAAGACCTGACTGTTTAACTCAAATCTCAGTTGTATCATTTATTGGGCACTTTGAACAGTACTGTAGCAGGCCATTTGTTTAGATTTAAAATGAACTTTATTTAAAAACGGACACAATGCACAACTCAAACAAATGTCACCATTTGAAGCGCTGTACCAGATTATAGCAAAAGCTAATTTGCATCTGCAGTCCCTTGACAAGTTACAAAAATGTATATACAATGCAATAAAATAACACTAAAAGTTGCTTTCTAATCACAATACACAAACACACACGTACAGATTTAATCACTGGCGCACACAGTCATATAGTTAACGTTTACATACCTGAGCAGTTTAACAATTTTCTCAAATTAGATTTGAAAATATAAAATAAATGAAAAGGTTAAAACTATTGCATATTTATTCAATATTTCTGATACAGAATCTTTTGTTTTTCTTCACACTAGCACTCAGCACGCTGAAAAGACAGGTTTGAGTTTGAACCTTTTCATTTATTTTATCGTTTCACATCAGATGTTATTCAGTTCTGTTGCTTTTTGTTTAGAATCCAATCCAGGTCAAATAAACTGAAGTGATTTTCGTTTTGCTTTATTAGTCATTTTTATTTTTTTTTAAAAGAAAATGTTTCGGAGTTTATCAGATTTTTTTCTGACACAGCCTGTGGATTACTGTTTACAGTTTGGATGAAAAATGACAATAAATAGTGAAGTTATCAGCTGACAAATCCTAACTTGCTGTACCAGACCTGCTACCTTAGATGCCCTTGTGGTTTGTTTTTCTGTCTTCTCCTGGAACAGTTAAAAGATAAAACAAACTACTAGCATTTAGCATTTGTTTCCCTTTCCTGTTTCACCAAAGCGTGACTTAGGCATACGATTATAGATCTACGTCATAAGGACTTAAAGAACAAAACCCTAGAGCTAAATCAAAAAGACATGACTTGTTGGGAGATGCTCTTTGTGTAATGAAACAATTTTATTTGATGGAAAAGTGGGCAAATAAAACAGCAGCTGGGAAGGAGAGGTCACTCACCAATGCAGCATTTGTGACAGCCCTT
Organism: Kryptolebias brasiliensis; assembly: GCA_028566095.1. Lineage (NCBI taxonomy): Eukaryota > Metazoa > Chordata > Actinopteri > Cyprinodontiformes > Rivulidae > Kryptolebias > Kryptolebias brasiliensis. Next base: position 5,277,832 of record JAOXNZ010000002.1, on the reverse strand, counting down.
TGTGTCAGGGATCTTTGTTGTCAAGGCAAATCGCCTGAGGGGGAAAACAAAACAAAAAGCAGAAGCTGTAGTGACCACAGTCTTAGCTGATCTAACAAAATCTCAAATCAGGGAAGTTGGCATTTTTGTTCTCTTTTTGTTTCGCAATCGTCATGACGATGTAAAGCAACCACCTACAAAGTACGAGTGCAACAAAATGTTTACGTTGATACAAAACAACAATGCAACCTGATCCCATAACTGACTAATTTGATGGTCTTGCCTTCCCTGAAGGAATGCATATCACCCGCCGTCTTTCATGCCAGAGTTTTAGATTAAAATCACCTTCTTATGATCTTATGATGAGAAATGATGGAGTTGCAGTTGTTTTGGTCAAATGTTTAAAAAAACGCCATTTGCGATCTCAATCAATATCGCGAGATGCCACGCTTAGAGTATGTGTTGTGAATGACTCTCAGCTACTACCACATCAAATTTGAGCTTAATATCTGTAAAAATGATTAAATTATAGCCATTTATGTGGTTTCTAAGGTTAGATGGCTATGGTGACCATCTTGACGAAGGTTGGGTCCAAAAGTTAATAATTTCTAAAGGTACATTCAATGATTAATTCATGGTAGTTTTATTAAAATCCCTCCATTGTTTCATGAGATAACTAACCGACAGACACATATGGGCAAAAATATGAAATACTTTGCCTTTTGGCAACGGGTGATAATGGGTGAAATGTGAGATGACAAAAAAAGAAAACACTTCACAGAAAATCTAATTCAGGTTCAGTTTCAAGTCTTTTGATCTTACCTTAGCCAAGATCTATCAGGGAAGTGATGTGTCTGTAACTGAGCTACCAGGCCAGACTTCTTCAGCTGCTCAAACAACCCGATGAGATTATGGGAGTACAGCTGGAAAGATCTCCCTACAGTAAAGTGAAATATATTCTAATATTACCTTCAGGTGTACAAACAACAAGAGTGGAGCTGTGTGTGCGAAAACATGGGAAAAAGAAAGGATTGAAATATTCTTTTACCCCACGAAGCAGTCTTCACATACAGAAAAGTTAGATGTAAACAAGGGTAAAACAGAAGTATGATGATGATGTGAAGCATGATTACCTTCTGATGAAGCCAGTTAGTAGAATATCAAGTCAAGCCAGGAGAGAGGAGGATAGATAGAGTCCAAGGGAAGAGAAGAAAACAGAGGTTACGTATACCAAGAGGTCGCAAGTAGACCTAACACTTGGCTGTTAAACAGAGCAAAGAACAGGCTCTAAGAAACCCAAATCTAAAAACTATGGTTTCAAATCAGAGGTCTTTTTTTTCCAACCTCAGAGAACATATCTGCTTCATATTAAAAACAAACTATATTTGATTTTGCTGCTAGTCAACACTGTAAACTACAAAGGGCAAAAAAAATCTTGTTTTTTAGCAAGAAAACAGGCTTATTAAAGATGTGTCTCAATCATAAGTCACTGTGTGGCCCTGCAGGTAAACAACAGAAACCGTTATTTTAGGGCGGAAGATACAGGATGGCTGTGCTGCCTTCAGGGGCAGCCAGATAACACAGGACAAACAAGCAGCAGGTTATGACAGAGGACAGTAAAGCAGAAGGTTGTGATAAGAACGTCACTTACCTGACAAAGACATCAGGTTGTTGTTGATAACGTACAGCCATGTACACTTCCTTGGGAAAAGCTAAAAGGGGGATGGGATTTAAAACAATACCATCAATGTACAGTTTAGCGTTAGCTCTGAAGAAGAGGAGATATACTCAATAACAAGAACATTTCTGCAGAAATGTTAAAGAGTACCAAAGCAGCTGCAGCCTGAGACTCAATAAAACTTTGTAATAATCTAAGCTCAGAGAAAAAATGCCTACATTTTGATGAATGAACTCTATAAGTGGAAAGAGAACCAAGGAAACCAGTGGAAAACCAGTCAGTGGGATTTTTTGTTGTTTTGTGACAGCCATGATTTATAGATTTCCAACTACTTCAACTAGATTCTTGTTTTGAAATGACTCCTCTGGAAACACTTAAACAAAAAAAACAATTTGAGACTGATTTTCTCCAACTCAGGGTGTTACCAATATCACAGCATCTAAAGCTGTGGAAAACAATGATGCTGTCATTTCAGTCAGCAAAACTAACAGCCACTGACTAGACATGCAAAACAACTTTAGTATAACTCTGAAATGAAGAGTCTTGTGTAAACTGTATTAAGTGGCATCTATCAATCATTCAATTATTTGTAGAGCACTATCACAAATAATAAATTGACCAAAGTGCCTCACAGGTAAAATAGGCAAAAATAGTGAAATAAAGAAATAAAAACACAGTGACACAAGATAACATAAGCAATAAAAGCAGAAAAAAATAGTAACATAACCGGCCTAATGCTCCAGCTCCCCTGAATTAAAAGCCAAGGAAAACAAGTGAGTTTTTAGAAGAGATTTAAAATCACCCAAGCTTCTGGCAGACCTTATGGATAGTGGGAGGCTATTCCACAATTGAGGAGCTACAGCTGAAAAAGCACGACCTCCTTTAGTCACCAGTTTAGTCCTTGGGACAACTAAAAGCATTTGGTTTTCAGATCTCAGCATCCTACAAGGACTATATTTATGTAAAAGATCAGTGAGGTAAGACGGTGTCAGATCATATAATGATTTAAAAACCTCAAGTAAAATCTTAAAAGTTAGTCTAAAAGAAACAGGCAGCTGGCATAAAGAGGATAAAATAGGGGTGATATGCTCACAACGTCTTCCCAGTTAGCAGGCGTGCAGCTTACTAACTGGGACCATCCAAGGCAAAGGTTCACAGGGGTTTTCCACAAAAAGATGATCACTGAATGAACAACTTCAGGGAAAGAAGCTCTAAATAATTCAGCTTTAATAACCTCTGTGAAAGCTGTGATTGAAATCGATTTCAGCTGAGGTTACCTGCTCCATTGTGGCCTCATGCAGCTCGTTAAGATTTAGTGTGTAGATGCCATCCTCTGTTCCAAAGATTAGGTACTGATCTAGAAGAAGAAAATTATTTTTTTATTAAGCATCATCGCTATTACAACACTAAAAGCCTAGCATTTACTAAAGGAATGTATATCACCCACCAACTTTAAAACTAAGATAACCTCACATGGTTTTCTGTTGGCTGTGGCAGCCATCCTGACTAGAGCTGGCTCCCAATATTAATCATTTGTAGAAGTATATTCACAGATTATTTCCTGAAAGCTTCGTTAAAATCTGTTCAGTGGTTCATGAGAAATTTTGCTGACAGACAGACGGTTGCCTTCAAATAGTTAATGACAAAATTTTAAACAAAAACATCATCGCCTGCCTTTGCCTTTCAGTGGCAGGCAATAAGAATGGTCCATATATGTGTGTACTGCATGCACCTTTGGTGTCTGGATGAATCCAGGATGTGGCACAGTTGATCTTCAGTGGACAGCCCTCAAACACTTTGGAGAAACAAGCTCCCATCTGCAACAAAAAGCAACCTAGCTCAGAACAGGCAGGATCTGGCACTGTGAAATGCCAAAATGTCAGGATTTAATGAGCTAGGATGGAGCTGAACCACAAATATCTGCAGAATGTACAGCAGCAGCTCTGATGAGAGTTTAATAACAAGTGTCCATAAAACCAGAGCAGTGGGGAAGAGCTCAGACTGTGAGGCACAATGCAGACGTTTCACTCACCAGTACTTTAGGAGTGGGTGGCAGGCCGTTTATTGCTGGTTTCTAAGGAGGAGCAGAGTAAACATTAAAAAAAAAATTTAAAAAATGACGCCATAAATGCTAAAGACGCAAAGCAACATGAACAATTTTAAATAGAAATCCATAATTTAGCTCTAGCCTTAACAATGAGCCATAAAGAACAAGCAATAGAAACTGTTTTGTTGTCAAATGTTTAACATAACTGGATGCCTAAATTCCCTCTAAACCAAAAGCATTTGGATCTGCTAAAAGAAAAAAATTTCATAAATGCAGTTTGACTGGGAGGTCAGAAAGTTACTTGGACCTCCAACATAACATGACGTTTTGTCTTGAAGCCCAATAAAACAACAGTTAAATCAATACAGTAGAAGAAAAAGTTGTGAAGTATTTTTAAACTCACAGGAAACTCCTTTTTCCCATTCCGGTGCTGCGAGGGCAGCTTGGTACTGCTTCCATTACCACTTCCATCTGAATCAATATCTGTTACACAAGAACAGCCAGGTCAAATTAGATCTGAGGGGTCATCATTAGGGGTGGAACGAGATTACGACCCACGAGATCTTGCGAAACTAAAACGTCACAAGCTCTCACGTCAAAATGAAAACGGTCTCGTAAACCAAAAGAAGAAAAATTTGTTGAGAAGTTGAGAAAAATAAGTTTGAACCTCTTGTTCATGACATGCCAGGCAGTTTGTGGGAAAAGATTTTTCCTAAAAATGTTAAAATCTCATCTCGTGAGATAAGTGTCTCATTACACCCCTATTTATCATCGATCATAAAGTAAAATCAGAAGTATGTAAGAATCCTAATGTATTACCTTTAGATTCACTTTTAATGGTAGCTTGTAAAAAACAGAGTATGTACTCATTTAGAGAACAAAATGATTTTTGATAACGAGTCCCAAAGAAAACACAAATAAACACTGTAATAAAATGAAAGAAATTAAAAATTCAACAAGAATAACGCTGAGACTCACCAGAATCGGAGGCGTGAGACAAAATGCCCGGGCTGCTGACGCTGGCTGAGAGTAAATCAGAAGATGAGTGCTCGGCCTTGTTGCCCTGCTCGGGCGTGCTCTGCCTGCGGCCCGCCTGGCTCGGCCCGTTCTCAGAGTTGGGGAACCTGCGAACTGTCAGAGACCTCTCGTCGTTCAGTCCGAGCTCCTCCGACGAGCTGTTTATCCGTGGCTGAGAAGGGAAGAGAAATGTATTTAAAATATTTGTCTTTTTCTTGTAACACTTTGTGACACTAAGAGGAAAATCCGGGAGCCAAAAAAAAACCAGCCCAACAGGAGGACTTACCTTCGGGGGCAGAGGAGGAGGAACACAGGGCTTGAGTGTCGACCTGAAATTTAGTTTAGTCATTTTAACAGAAGGATGTAAACATCAAACACAAACTCTTATGACTGTATGACCTTTTAATCTGTTGGCATAACTTACACTTCCACTTCCTCAAAGGCATCATCCAGATGGGCGACGTGTCCACTGCAGATTAGAAAATACAAGAATCAGAGCGGAAAGACCAGCTTAGATAGCTCAAAATGGATGTTAGGGTTGGGTGACAGGCAAAAGTTTTACCATCAGCCATCATCAATCCAACAACTGATAACTGACAATATATTTGTGCAGATGTCTTTAAGAATGATTCATTCTATTTTATTTATTTTTTGAAGGAGCAGAACAGGGAATCTGCTTTCTCTGTACAACTGTGGAAAAACAATACGTCGTCACTCATTTGGGATCACTTTGGTTTTAAACAGAAAATCTTCCCAAGAAATGCACCCGATTTGTGCAGCCAGCTCTGAGCCGACATTAGGAGCTCCAGGCAGAACGGAGATGTGGTTAACTTCTAATATTATGCCCTTATTGTCATAGCAGACAGTATTTTTGAAAGTTGGACGCTGCAGGATAATGTCTGTAAACAACTTATTTTCCTGATGAGCTGCAGTGTTGGGGGCACATGGAGGAGAAGGTGGAGAATCTTAACCGGTTGAGGCTCTATTGGTTTGGACAAAAAAATCAAAACAACTTATGCAGCAGCAAACATCAGTGAATAAGCACAGATCAGGGAAACAGAAATTTAAATCTGATGACCCTTTCCATCAGCAGTGCCTGAAAGCACATCTCATCTCAAAGTGAAGCCAGGTTTTGGTTCTGTTTTTGCACTCAAATTTTATGTTGATTGATCTTAAAATGATATCAGTCTATATTTCAAATTTAAAGCCATTAAGGAGTAGTTTTAAGAAACAAATGAGTGACGATTATTCTTTTTTGTTGTTTTTTTACACAGCTGCCTACATTACAATGAACTGACTTCTGTATTTTTTTTTTTAAACCAGGTTCCCTTTGTCATTTTTTATTACAATAAGACTAGTTTTTCACCAAAATTGTTGCTAATTTAGACAAACACATTATGCAGATCTTTGCAGCGGAGTCCAATAGTGGCTCAGCCCGCTGTCAGGTGTTGGACTGTGGACTGGACCGACACCTGACAGCAGGTTGGAGGCTTTGCTGCTGAATGAGCTGGAATGCACATGATCAGTGTTTATTGCAGCATGTTCAGGTTACAATTTGAATTGTACATTTATTACCAGGTTAGAACTCTTGAACATGAACATTAACTCAGCCAAAATAAAGTTAAAATAGCTCTTATAATAATAATAATAATAATAATAATAATAAGGCAGATGGATTTAAATTGCAAAACCACCCAACCCTAATGGATGTACTCTTAACAAGAATGACAGACATTTTCTAAGTTTTCCATACAAACGTAACCCTGTAAGATCGTGATATTTTGATGCTACAAAAGAGTTTTTCTGTTTCTTGCTACATCACAGCAGTTTCTATTCACATCTGTTATCAAGCTACACATGCTGAATGGATGGGTGTCAGAGGGGTTATTTTATTCAGTTCAATGTGAAAATGGAAGTGACGAAGCACAGGGTGAGCTGGTTGGTGTAAAGTACTACAGCATACACAGTGTTAGTGTTACCGTTGGAACAACTCATCCTCAACGCTTTTGAGAAGGCTCCTTTGAAGGACAACACAGGTGAGGCACACAGACAAAAGAAGACAGAGAGAAATAAAGGGGGGAAAAAAGTGAAAGCATAAGGATAAGTGAGAGGAAGCTTAAAAAAACTAAATCGGCATATTAAACTGCAGACAGGGTGAGTGAATTCATCTACAGCAAGTGAGCAAACAGGTTAGTGTGAAAGGAGAACTAAGACCTGTCAGGACTAACATGCAGATGTGTCAGCACAGAAGGAGACCATTAATACAGCAAGGTTTTAACCATGTGTGAGATCCATTTACAGAAAGAAGTCTCAAAAGTTGCATTTATCCAACACAAGCCAGATAGATAGACCCAGTTTCCATGACAACAGCTTCCACAAACTACCTGGTTGTTATTCCTCCATCTGCAAAAGAGCTCCACCGGGAAGGGAAGTCATTATCTTTATTCACATCCTGTGGAAAGGCAGACGTGCACAGAATAGAACTTTTACATTTTTCATTTTATTTCTGTATTTACAAACTAGTAAATTAACAGAAAACGTATAAGCCATGACTATCTAACTAAGCATTATTACCATTTCAGAAGCCTCAGTTTCCTTTGAGATCTGTATCTTGTCAACTGTAAAACAAAAACAAATCAAACAAAGAGGGTCTTCAGTCCTTTCTCTTATACACACTTTGGACACTAGAGGGCACCAGCACATTAACACACACACTCTTCCTAGTAACACTCCAGTGTTCGGAGCCTTGAGAAACGCTCATTACCACCTGCTGCCAAAAGGCATGGGAAGATAATGTTTTTGGCTGTGTTTGTGTCTGTCAGCAAAATATCTCTTAAAGCACTGGAAGAATTTTAATGAAACTATTAGGAAATAATTACTGGACGAACATCTGCAACTGATTAACTTTAGGAGTCAACTGAATTCAAGATGGCTACCACAGCCAACGGACCTTAAAGAAAAACACAAAAATGGCTATAACTCAGTCCATTTTATAGATGTTGACCTAAAATTTGGTGGCAGTGGCAGAGACTGATCCCAAGCACATATTCTGACTGCTAACAGATCGCGCAGATCTTTAACATTTTGTCATTAGGCTTCTGACCTTATTAATATGGTTCTAAAAGTAATTGCACATTTTGTTTAGTTTTTATCTACTTTTGAATAATCAGAATCTGTTTTTACTGTTCTAGCAAAGTGCAGCTCTGAATCAATTGTTCCTCATTTTTAAAAAGCTCAGTCTAAAGGGAACAATCTGGAGATAGTGTCACAAAAAGATCAAACACTTGGTTTTTTTGTTGGGGGGGGGGTCATGAATTTTGTTTATATAAATGTTTTTCAATTACAGGTCAATTTGACTCTTTGTTTCAGTCTTGTTGAACTCACGGGGGCCTGGAACTTTTTCTCCTTTCAAAGCGAGTTTCGGGTGTCTACAAAAACACACCATCTCACTGCCTACTACCTTGGATCCCCCCAGGTCCCTCAGTGAAGCTAGGACTTGAGATTGGCCTTTCTTGGTCTGTCCCAATATTTACTTCATGCAGAAGGGAATGTCATAACAGCGAGAAACTGAGATTAAAACCCCAACAGGATGTACATCTGGTACAAACCATCACAACACAAACGAGAACAAAACACTATGAAAAATGTATCCCTACAAATAAATACACGAGACACATCTGAGCATTGCTGTATCACTAAGATAATGATATGATTAATGACCACAGCCTACTGGGACACAGTGTACTTGGATTTTGATCAACACAGTGTTCAGCTTCAATACAACAATACAAATTCCCCGAAGAGTACTAGATTATTAAGTTAGGGCAATAAATGAGCTCCTCTTCCTAAATGTATATGAACACTTAAGTTAACTAAGTTAATGGGTACTTAAAATAAGCTATAAGAGACTCCAGATCAACTTTTTGCACTGGTGCGCTTAACCTTCTCAGTTAGCTGCACCCAGAGTTTTCACACCTCCTTGGCCACAATACTGCATTTTTAAACATCACATTTTAGTCATTTCCCAGACTGACAGTCGTGCAAATGATTTAACAGAAATAAAAGGTGAAGGTTGTCGTTATTTTACCTGCAGCACAAATATAAATTTGCAAAAACTTTAAATATTTTAAAACAGAACTT
>JAOXNZ010000002.1:5161886-5172784 GCA_028566095.1 Kryptolebias brasiliensis | reverse complement strand
AAAAAGGGGGGGGTTTTACTTCTAGTTTTAAAGACAAACCTTTAAGCTAAAATACAACAGAAGTCAGGAAATTTGGTTGAGCCCCCTTTGCATTCTGGGAGAATTTAAAGGAAAACCATAAACCCTATAGCAGTGAGAGGTACGCTGGGTGAAAGAAAACAAAAAACCCAACTTTATGATATCTAATTTGGATCTGTACCAAAGGGAGTTGTGGTGGTAAGAAGAGTTCGTTTGCAAAAGATTTGAAATTTTAGTCAAATCAAAAGTTAGTGACAACATCAACTGTCTGATCAAGACTTCACACAGTTTTTTGCTCGTCAAGAACTATCAAAGGAGCCAGGTGCGACCCACAAGTCTGCAGCCTAGTCCCAGAGTCCATCTATTGTTTGTGGAGCCTCGGCTGAAGGAGCAGATGGGATTCTGAACGTGACATTTTGATACATGGAGTGTAGGCATCCATGAGGGCAGGGGGGTGGGTGAGGCTCATTGTTCCTTCCCACAACACCAGGACTGCAGTGTCTATGGCACAGCCCCCCTGACCCAGCCCCATCTGCTGCTCCACATTGTTGACGCCTAGATTAGTTAATACCAGGACACACTTCAGTTCAGCGTCTCAAAATGTATTCATCCGATGGCCGACGAGCATCTGGGGTGCAGTCGGACAATACACACAATATTAACACGTTCAACCACGCTCAAGCAGAAGGAAGGACTGTCAATGTTTCCCTAAAAGGCTGGAGCTAGTTAGAGCGAGGTCTAGCCATCACCATCTGCTGAAGGCAAAAGGCAGACGACAAATGTTTTTGCCCAAGTCTGTGTGAGTGAGTGTTCTGTTTGTCTGCCTGTTAGCAAAATAGCTCATAAATCACTGGACAGATTTTCATGAAACTCTCAAAAAGTAATCACTGGATGTACACCTACAACCGACTGACTTCTGGAGTCAACGCAATTCAAATACGGCTGCCACAGCTCATCAGTCACAGCCAGTAGGCATGAGCTGTTTACCAGTTTCAAGACACACCACAGGGTTCAAACGTCAGGGTGTCACTAAATGGTTCTGTCTAAACGTTCCTATGGTTTAAATGCCTTTAAATAAGACACCTGAAATAAAGCATTATTTTGAGTTGTGATTAAATTAAAGTTCACCGTTGATCTTAAATTTAATCATAAACGAAAACGTTACAAAAAAAAAAAACTGGATCCCAAATTGGTTTCAAATGTGTCCTGAGTGCAGGAAAAAGTTGACACCATGTTCACAGTGTTCTCAGTCTCCTTATTTACTGCATGTCTGTGCTCTGAAATTAAAAGAACTACAAATAATGTTTTAATTTAGTATTATTGTACTATTATATGTATAAAATAATCAATTAGAAATATGTTTAGGCAGCAAAAGTAATAGGAATTGCATTTTTGCTTTAAATAAAAGCAATCAAATCATTCATTCATTCTCTTTACCCGCTTCTCCTTTCGGGTCGCAGGGAGCTGGTGGCTAACTCCACCCTGGACAGGTCTCCAGTCCATCACAGGGACACACAACCATTCACGCTCACCAATCACTCGTGATGCATCTTTAAATTTTTGTTTAAAAACTGTATTTTCGAGGTTATCATACTGTCAGAAGCTCATATCAGCCCACGCCTGAATGTCGACACAAAAATGTATCCAAATTTACAGATATTGAGCTAAACTTTGGTGTGGTGGTAGCTGAGAGTCATCCTGAACACGTACTCTGAGTCCTAACAAGTCAGTCATTTTCAATGCTTGACCAAAACGGCCACCATTTCCCACTGGAAGACGATTTTAGTTTGAAACTTTAAAATGAAAGAAGGCTGACAATGGTCTATTCCTATATAGCCCTTTAATTTTTTCTTATTTTTCAATCCAAAATGAAAGAAGATTTAGGCAAACTTCCAACTGATAGTTTTAATCAACATTTAAGCTGTTGCTTAATTTTCTAAACAAATGTAAAAATAAAATCCCAAACGTCTTGTGAGAGCATTTTTACTGCTCTTTACATACAAGTAATATTTTGTCGTCTTTGTTAGGTGGACAAAAGGATATTGTGAAAGCTATTTTTAATTTAAAGATTTCATAGAAGGGAATGTCAAATAGGCAAATTATTAACAATAAAAACTACAAAAAAATTAGCATATTCTGTGAAAATGAATTGTGAACGCCGAGAGCTTAATGACTGCTGAAGTTAAAACAATTTGAACAGAAGCTAAAAGCAGCAAATTGTTAAAAGCTTAAAACAGCAGCTGACAGATAAAATGATCAAAAAGTAGGTAAAACTAGCCAAAACAGTAGCTAAAAGCTCAAACTGAAGGAACTATGAAGATTTCAAAGGGTACAAGGTTTTTTTTTTGTAGGATTTGTAGATAACTCAGTGGATTTTATGAGAAACAAATGTGAATAAAATTAAGTATTTAAAGTATACAAGTTACAAAAGCCAAAAGTCATAGCCGTAATGTCCTGAGTGAGCTGAACGTTTCAATACCTTAATGGCGGAAACAGCTGAATGTATGCTCAAGCAGTTAAAAGTCCAACAAACAAAAGGAAGTAAGTATTCAATAAAGTAACAAGAAAAGTGTCAACACTGAGTCACTATTGTTTCTAGTTGTGTGAAAGCTGAGTGCACAGCTAACACTACTAAACACTAATTAGCTGCACCTTTTAAATAGTTTATTACTGATTATTTAAAGGCCCGCTGAGAGACTTGTGTGTGCGCTAAACCACAGCAGGTAGGGGTGGTTTAGTTGCATTAAGTAAAACCTATGTGGTATGCAAAAAAGAAAAAAAAAAAAAAAAAAGACAGAAAACAATCCAATTTTATAATTAATTTACCAATGTGCTAGGATCTTTTGATGATCTAACTGTAGATTTTCCCCCTTTAGTTTCTGTTGTGGATCATAGACAAAGTGAGAGCTTAAACTGCCGACCCTACACATATTCAAGTACTCAACATCAGGGGACAATCTGGCTTTTAACTCAGCTTGAAGTGTTGGTTTTTACAGTTACTGTTATTGTATTTGTATTGTTTGTTTTTATTTCTGGTTATGGTGTACAGCACTTTGTTCAACTGTGTTGTTTTTAAGGTGCTTTATAAATAAAGCTGGAATGGAATGGAAAAAAAAAAACAACAAGAGAAAGTTCTGGAAGAACTAAACTTAAATAGCTAAAAGAAATGATAAGACATAACACGGCAGCGTTTACTGAAATCTCATGAACAGTGTTGCCAACTCTTAAGTGAGAAGGGCAGTGTTTTTCAAAGTATCTAAATAATTGACCAAAGAGGAACGATGCTATGGGAGACACAAAAAGTGAGTAAAACACACACTAAATATGTTTAGAAGTAGGTTTAGAAGAAGTTTTTTTTTTTGACTTCCGACCGGCAAAAGTGACCCTAAACAGAGTTATTTTCGTGGAATAATTTCTTTTAGACAAAGAAACTTGTACTTTCACAGCCTGCCATGGATCAGTCAGCAGCTGCAGAGGGGTGAACATCTCCTGCTCTGACTGCAGCTGGGACGCAGCACGAGCAGCACCCACTGCTCGTGGAGAAGAGCGAGAACGAGACGTACTTTCACGTCAAAATCTCGAATAACACCAGAAAAAGTGGCTAGATTTGTTGCTAGTCTCTACAGGGGTCTGAAAACTCACTAAATACAGCGACAACGTTGCTAAGTTGGCAGCACTACCTATGATGTGTGCTCCTGTCATCACTTCAGCTCATCCAGAATCACATCACAGAAGCGGTTAGCACGACGCGGTTGCGTGTTCATAATCCCAAGATGGAGTATCTATTACATCCAGGGATCCAAGGTGCAGGACCATAAGCTGATTAACTAAGAATAACGCCTGGACGCCTGGCTGTGGAGGCCGCAGAGCAGGCGAGGACAGGCGGCGATAAGACCGGCATCCGAGTCTGTCTGGATGTTCAGCATGACACACGGGGGGAAAAAAAAACAACCTCTTGGCCCATTACCTCACGCTTCCTGGGAACAGCGGAGTCATAGTTGTCCTCCAAATCCTCCTCGTCGGCTGGGTTTATGCTGGGAACTTCAGACAAATCAGGCTCCTTGAACTCTGGCGTGGAGCGGCGGCCGTAGCGTTTGCCCCCCTTCACAAACTTTGGTTGGATCTCGGGAGACTCTGTGGAGAGAAAACGAGAAAGAGCAGCAATTATTATTGCCCGGTGATGATGTTTTTGCCCAAGTCTCTGTGAGTAAGTGAGATATTTTGCAAACAGATGCAAAAACACACAGAGATGTAGATGTACATTCAATGATTACAGTCTAACATTTGAAGTCAACCCAATTCAAGATGGATGCCACAGTCTACTAACTTAAAAGAAAAGGCTAGAATTCAGTCAGTTTTACAGATATTGAGCTAAAATGTCACTTTGTTGTAGCTGAGAGTTGATCACAACACAGAGTGAGCCGTGCACAAGATTGTACTTAGTTATATTTAAGATTTGACCAAAATGGTTTCAACGTTGTCATTTCTCAATATAAGATGCTCTTATCCTACATCTCCTCTTCCTTCTGTCAAGGAATGCTAGGCTTTTAATTGTAACACCAGTGACATTTTATTGATTGTCACCTTACAAAAGATGGAGGACGTGATTAAATGCCCCGCCCAAAAAAGTGAGTGGCTAACATTGACCCAAGCTTTCAGCAGTCACTTCTCTAAAGCTGACAACTTCCCTAAAAGTCGGCACCAAATTATCTTTCACACCGAACATCGTCTGTGTTACTACGCTACTGTATGTGTGCTGAGGATAGGCTGTTTATACCAATGGTGCTAAGGCTGCTTAAGGTATCAGTCCGCCTGATTCATGCTTCTAGTCAATCCAAAAGTTTATTCAACTCCTGGCTGACTGATATCTTCAGCAGCCTCAGTGTGACCCGCATTTAGTCAGATGACTTTTATTTTTGCGGGCCTATGTTCTGTGTTGCCCCAAACTCTCCAACTTTTTTTTTTTTTTTTAAGCCACGGGCCACAGTTTAATTCCTCCTCCGTCTCCACTGTGGCGTGCTCTGTTCGGCGTCTCTCAAACAAAATGATGCACTTCTTTAAATCTGCGTTTGCAAACTCGACTACATGAATTGGTGGCGCTGCTAATTCGGAACTCCATTGGGATTCTGCCATTAAATAGCCACCAGGCCGCGCATTGAGGCCAAGTCATCCTCACTCTGTTGGAAAGGTCGGGTTTTTTTGTTTTGTTTGGACCAGAATCTTCACATGGATTTACAGATGGCGAGCTAGAACTATGGACTCTGATAATGGACTTTAAAATGAGTATTTTGTGACTCAATTATTTTGTGTCTCTTGTTGTTTTTGTTTTTTTTGTACAAATCACTGTAATATATGCCCAAAACTGAAACCACCGCCTCCTGTTTTCATTCACACCTCAAGTTCTTTTAAAGAACACTCTTCTGATGCTGCTTTTGTAGCCGCAGTCAACTGCCCAGCCTTTATGTGTTACATCAGCACCTTTGGGATATGACAGTCTATAATCCACATAGACATGTAGCCTGGATGAAGACTTTTGCCTCTTTCTCCGTACGCCGTGCTCTACGATTGATGTCACGGCTGATGAGGTACTCACTATTAGACAGAACATCACTTCAAAAATGACCAGACTAGCCATTTAACACAATTTTGTTGTTAAAACTAAATCCGCCTTTGCACCATCTACTACAACGAGCCACGCCAGAGTCCCAACCATGGTGGAAACAGCACCGTCAGCTCTGTGTGCAGAACTGCAGCTGCATCAGCATAAGGGTTGTTCCACCTGACCTCAACTGGTCACCTTCTACGCTTGGACAACTTGAAGAAAGGAAAAGCGCTGTCTAAAGTTACACATTAAACCTGATAGAGTCACCGCTTGTTTAATGACACTGTAGGTTTCTAAGGTACACCGCTTTGTACCTTAGAAACGAGGTGTTTCCTTTTAAGAAATTTTTTTAATTTTTTTTTACGCAGTTGTCTTTCTTTTAGCTCCATGAGATACACACAGGCGGAGCTAAACTCCCAGATCAATTTATTTATAGTTCTAAAGTATTTGTATTGATTACAGAGAATATTACTTCATGTCTGCTGTTGTGGTCTGTGTAAAACACAGAGCTGGACAAGCTGATGTTACTTAACCAATCAGCTGGGTTGTTGGCCTCTATCGTAAGCCTGAAGTTCAGTGCATATTTCGCCAGCTAACATGCTAACTCCCGTAGCTTGTCACAAACATTTGTTTCAAAAACAGTGTTAGGAGTGTGCGGATCAAACCAAATACCTTTAGTGTCGATATAAAACAGTGGTACTGCATCGATACGAGCACAAAGGGATCAACACTTTCTTTGTTTCTGAACAAAAATTTTCCGTCCCATAATTTAAATGTTAAGAATCAGTTAATTAACAACAAAAAGCAAAAAAATCTGCCATTTAGTCATCATGGGAATTTATTCCGATTTAACATCTCAATGACAAAACATGACTCACAGCTCTCTGCTGTGTGAAAGTGTATAAGTTCTACATACTAAAGTATCAGATTGGACCAATCTGTGATACAGGCCCAATATTTATTTGGTGTCAAATCAATACTACTACATACTTTTTTTTTTCTTAGCCTTTTGGCACCTTTAGGTGGCCTTTTATTGAAATGTTTTAAACTTAGTTTGGTTAGCTGGCCTTTGGTACTCTTAGTTAGCCTTCCGGTACCATTAGTTTATCTTATCCTAGCTTGTATCCTTTCTGATCTGTCCAGCTGAGGTTTTTAAATCCTAGTTTAGTTTGTTAGCTTATTATCAGTTTATTATATCTTAGTTTGGTTTTCCTCAGTTTATCTTTGGTATGACTTAGTAGGACTTGTTTTAGATAAGTTTGGTTTAGCTTTTTTATGTTACTTGTGCTCATTTATCTTATTCAGATTATCTTAGCTCATGTTTTAGTTTAGCTCTTTATATATGTGTTTCATGACTGTATTTCTGTTTTCTCATGATGTAAAGCACTTTGAACCACCTTGTTGCTGAAAAGTGCTATATAAATACATTTGACTTGATTTAACTTGACTAAATCTTGCAGTGTTGCACATCACTAAACAGCAGTACTTTGAAAAGGGAGATGGGTGTCGCTCCGGCAAACCAGCCAAGACTGACTGAGTTACTGACCAAATAAAATGTACAACCAACCAACTTGGATTTTTTAAAGAGCATTAGAATTTAGGGGAAATCGCTCATCGGCCACAGTACACAACTAAATGACAGCTTAGAGGAACAGGTCTGGTTGGGGGCGGGGGGTTAGTCTTGATTAAAACATTTAAACCATAGGAACAGTATGATGGACAAATTAAGTGGCTTTGACTTTGAGTTTTTAACACCCTGGACTAATTGGCTCATGCCTTCTGATTTTTTTTTTCTACATCTCTGGACTCACACTTAATGCAGTTTAAAAATATTCACTTTTTTTTTTTCTTAATCAAAACATAAAACCTTACACTAAAGACTTTACCTGGCTTTGGCACGGCTTCCGGTTCTGCTTGAGGAGGCTCAACGGTGGACGACAAAACCAGAATAAGTGCATTCTTGAACTGGTCAAAGTCAACCTGCGACAAGACGTAAACAGACATTTCAGATTGTGCTCCAACCTTGAAGACTCCCTTTAAGGAATTTAATCAATGTTTAACATGTGGGGAAAAGAAATTCCTCAGACTGGGTGTAATTCCCAGTGTGCTGATGGTGTCCCTGGCTGTCCGGGGTGGAGGAGGGTTTGAGGGAGGTCACACTTCAACAATCAGCAGCTGCTAACCCTGATTATGCTGATTTTCTTTGAGCCTCTAAGCCGACGGCTGGCGCCAACAGGAGGTTCTTTTTCGTTTCTTTTCATGTTATTGTCAGACGTCATGGTCAGGCAATCGGTTGTGGCCTCCGCGCTAACGCAGACCCCGCCCACATACACACACCAACACACGCAACACAATAGCCACCTGTGCACAACACACTTCCATACAAACAAAACTTCACGTAAAAGTGTGGAGGCGAGCGATCTGAATGGACCTCATGTCTCATCTAAGGACAGCAAACTGAATGTAGGACATTTACTGAATGTAAACTAGGGTGCAGTTGCTTATATGTAAACAGCTGCTGCCAAAAAAACAAAAGGTGGGTCATAATGCTTTTGCCAGTGTTTGCATGTGTCTGTAATCAAAATATCCCAAGGACCTGCTGGACGCTTTTTTAAACAAAACTGCCAGAGGGTAATCATTAAATCTACATCTACAGCAGACTAACTTTTGGAGTCAACCCAATTCAGGATGGCTGCCACAGCCTACCGCCCCTAAATGCACAAAAAGGGCTATAATTCAGTCAATTTGACAGATATTTACCTGACATTTGGAGCAGTAGCAGCGGAGATTAATCCCCACACACATTCTGAGTGGTAACAGATTGCACAAGATAAATTACGCTAATCTTGCCAATAATTATTTGGAGTCGACTGTCTGTTTGCAAAATACCCTACAAACCACAGGACAAATTTTAATGAAACATTCAGGAAATAATCACTGGTACACCTACAATTAAATAACTTCTGGAGTCAATCCAATTCAAGATGGCCACCACTGCTAATCGACATTAGCCAACACACAAACGGCTACAACTTCAGCAGCTTTACAGATACTGAGCTAAAAGTTGACGTGGTAGTAGCTGAGAGTCATCCTCAACACATACTCTGAGTGTGGCATCTCACAGTATTGCATTAGATGATATGCATTTTTTCAAGAGCAACCTGGAAAGAAAAGAAAAATTCACTTGCAAATAATGATTAAACAACTTGGTCGTCATGGTGACAGATGCGTAAATGAGCAATAATGGGGGAAATGTTCTTAACAAGACACACAAACAAAGGGGCAAAGGACGGAATGAAATACAAGCTAGAGTGGATGAAGGTGGAGAGGATTCGGGCAGGAAAACATAAAAGATCACAATCATCAGAAAAGGTGTTGGTTCAGATTTTCTAAGACAAGCACCAGCCGATGAATAATCTTACCCTGGCAGTGAGGTGGTCGTGGTTCTGCAGCAGCGTATGGAGTAGAGCTGGCGTGGCGTCGTCCAGGTGCAGAGACTGGCAGAGGTCTGAGAGTTCCTCTGAGCTCAGAGACCCACAGCCGCTGGTGTCGAAGCTGCTGAAAACTTCCTTTAGGCGCTCCTCGTAGTGGTCCTGTTCTTGGCCGTCATCCATCCCACAGGAGAGCACCCTGCCCTGAGAGAAAACAGCCACACTTTAGAACAACTGAAAGCCATTTACAGACCAAACCATCCAGTCTCTGCGCCAAATTATACTCACAACCCAGAGTGGAAGCATCTATCTGACCAGCCTGAGTTTCTAACAGCACCTTCCTCTGAGAGCGCCACTCAGCAGCTGAGCTTTCAGACCACGGCTCAAGCGTCATTCTTGGTGGAAGCTTTAGTTAATCCAATTAAGTGATGAGACATTCAGGTAAAAGTTACTCAAGAGCTAAGCTTTAAGCACACTGCTCCAGCATAACTTGCAGTGGTAGTTTCACTCAAGTACAACCCCAGTTCTGAAAAATGTTAAGTACCTTTCTAGCCAATCAGGCTACTCAAAGTGCTTTACAACACAATCTGTGCCCTCATTTACCCATCCACACAGCACTGAATCTCTACAAAGCTAATCTGAATAAATCTTTCTATAGAGTCTAATCAGTGCTTTAGAGCACATTCATACACCGATGGGGCACATGGGAGGCAATGAGGGGTTCAGCGTCTCACCCACAGACACTTCTACATGTGGCAGACCGATAGAATCAAACCTCCAACTATCTCGTTGGAGGACGACTGCTCTAACCAGTTAGCCAAAGACACCCCCAATCCATATTTAATTCACAATGGTTTAAAGTAAATTGGTGTTTAAACTAAGAAACTGCACTCTTTTTTTTTTTTTTGGAAGGGGGGGTGTTACTTTTGAATTTGGTTGCAGCAACACATCTCAAAAACATTGGGACGGGGTAAGAAAAGGCTGTAAAAGTAAGTGGTACGAACAAGAAACAGCTGGAGGAGCATTTTGCAACAGGTCAGCAGGAGGGATACATATAAAAAATAGCTTTTTAGAGAGGCTGAATCTCTCAGATGTAAAGATGGGCAGAGGTTCAAAAAAAGACAGTCCATATTAACCACATGAAGCCTTTGCAGTTTCCTGACATACAAGTTTCCATTGTCAAACAAGAGAGGTGAGTTGTAAGACAGACAACATGGGCCTTAAATGTCTTTGTAAGATTAGGTTAAAAAGAAAGGAAGTACATGTCTACAATAAGCACACATGTGCTGCCTAATTCTCAGCTTTTCCAGCTGCTCTCAAGGAGCTCAGCAGGCTTTCAGCCAGGTGCCCCCCCCTTCACACACTAGTCTCAGGGACCCCATTCACCACAGACAAAAGCAGCCTCTTGACAAAAATCTATCCGTACCTTGCATCTGGGCTTTTGAAGGACTTAGAAAATGCAGTGAATGGCTCAGTAGTTTTGCTGCTTGATACCACCCCAATTGCCAAAAAGATGGGACGTTGTTTAAACTGTGAATAAAACCGAAATTCAATAATATACAAATCTCATAAATCCAGATTTTATTCAAAATGGAACATAGTAAACACATTACATTTTAAACAAAGAAATTGGACATTTTATTTTTTTGGGGGGGAAAAAAATCTGGTAATTTTGAATTTGATGGCAGCGACAGAGGTCAAAAAAAGTTGTTCCAGGGACAACAAAAGGCTGTAACAGTAAGTGGTACAAAAAGGAAACATCTGGAGGAGCATTTTGTGACTAATTAGGTTAATTGGCAACAGGTCAGTAAGAGGACTGGGTATAAAAAGAGCATTTTAGAGAGACT
>JAOXNZ010000002.1:5150250-5161786 GCA_028566095.1 Kryptolebias brasiliensis | reverse complement strand
CCTCAGTTCCTAGATGTTTACAGACTGTTGGTAAAAGAAGAGGAGAGGCTTCACTGTGGAAACATGGACCTGGAACAACTCTAAAGAGATGTGTTGCTGCAATCAAATTCACAATCAACTTTCTCCCCAACCCAAAGAAAAAAGTGATACAATTTCTTAGTTTCAATATTTGATAAGTTTACTTTGTCCATTATTATTTTTTTTTTTATGAGATTTGTAAATTATTGCATTCTGTTTTTTGGTTGTTTTACATTTCACACAAAGTCCCAACTTTTTCAGAATTGGGGTTGTACTTTGCAAGTTAAACTGGCAGCTCTTACCGTATTTTCCCCACTGATTTTGCTCATGTGGTCGTGCTTTTCAACTCTTAGTGCTTAGTTTGTGGCCCTTCTGCCGGGCTCTGACAGTAGCTTACAGGACGACAGCTGCTGCGGCCAAAGAATCAAACCAGTCCATGTTGCCAGAAAAAGGTTAATCCCCGAACCTCCCCAGCATTCATCATCATCAACGCATGTCAGCAAGGAAAGTTTGACTTTGCGTTACACTTTACAGGCTGTTGTGAAAAAAGAAATACATTTTGAACTCATTTTCCCTAATCTTATGGGTCTTTTCCATGTCATTTTCTAATAAAATTACATAAAATTGTAAACTATAGAAAAAAAGCAACAAAAGGGAGAGACATGCAGACCTTGACACGCAAATATTGTCCACACAACAGCTGCTCTGCGTGTTCATTTGTCTCCCAGCAAAACCTGCAGCTAAACATGTGACTTTACACAAGTACTACATAATATTGTATTTCTCAGATCTATTGTGCTTTGTGTACGCTGTGCAGATAAAAGGGTATTAATGTTTGCATTCCGGACAAGACAAAAAGCCCTAAAATTCACTTTTGCAAAAGAAGATACGCATCTAATACTGCTCCTAATGTGTGGCCTGCTTCTCCTGATCTCTCTCCTGCTAAAAAAAAAAAAAAGAAGACATTATAACGTTCACAACTCTGCTGGCCAGGAGGCTAATACTGCTAAACTGGAGGTCTGCAGCTACAGGGGTAACAGCTGATTTAAGATGTGAAAAATTGAATGAACAGAATGTTTAAAAAAAAACAAAAAAACAACCCAGCATCAGCACAGTGAGCGTCGTCTTCTAAGAACAAAAACTGGAAGTTTGACCAAACTGCAGACTTTCTGTCACATCAGCCGTGAAGCTTGATATCAGAGGTCTAGCTGTGCTGTAGTTTAACTAGCTCAGGGGTGGATTTGCACATTTACACGGATCATGAATCATCAAAATACGGTGCTCTGCAACAATATGCCAAGTCATTCTGAGAACAATGGTAATTAGAAATGAAGACTGGCCTCTGACTGAAAATCTTTTTCTAAACAGTTCAAGATGAAGGCTTTTTGCTTTTATTCCAAGATTTTCAGTAACTTTCATTTAAGCGTGTAAATGCTGACTCAGCGGTATTGTTTTTGTTTTTGTTTTGTTTTTTTCATACTTTCTCAACAATCTAACTTCTGCAGACTTTGTGCCATTTCAGCCGTTCGTACATCAAAACGTTCGGCTCATTCAGGAGATGGGGTGGTCTGGCTTTTGGATCTTTTACACTTTTCAAAATATTTAACTTTATTTACAAATATTTCATCCATAGATTACCATTGAAATCTCTTCAATTCCTTCAAAAAAAAAGAACAAACAAAAAAACAACAACATTGTTCTCTTTAACATCTGCTTCAGCTGCTGGCTTTGTTTTTATTTTCTTAGGCTACTTTTAGATTTTAGCTACTGTTTTGCTATTTTTAGTTTTTAGTTAGCCTTTTAATACTTCTAACTTTAACTAGTATTTTGCTACTTTTACATACCTTTTAGGTAACTTTTGTTTCTTTTAAACCTTTAGCTAACGTTTTGCAACTTTAGCTTTTACCTAATGTTTTGCTACATTGCTGATGAATGTCAACATTATAGACCTTTTATTTCTGAATGTAACAAACTAGTGCTTGCTAAGAAGTCTTTATGTAAAACTTATTGAGTTATCCTTATTTTAATCTTAAACTAGGTTTTGACAGACCAGTTAATGAAGGCAGCAGAGCTGAACTAGCTACAGGAAAGTGATGGGCTAAGAGCTAAAGGGGCTAATTTACGAACAGTGGGATAATTAGAAGAAACAATTCGCTCACTTCTTCTTCTTTTATTTAAAAAAGTCGAGTCAGACTATCCAGATACTGGATACAGTTGTAATATTGTTGTTCAATAAAAAATAATAAAAAAAACAACTCACCAAACTTTAAAAAACTTGGCCGACAGTGGAGCGGTCTTCTTCTTCGGCTGAAATTTAAGGAAATAACCGGCTCTGAAAGCAAACTTTACAACATGTCCCTGAAGGCAGCGCTGAGTGTTAAACTAGCCTCTCCGGCAGATCTTCGCCCGCTGAGGCGTTTTCTGGTCCCTAAGCAGCATCGAGGAGTCTCCTGCTCAGAGTCTTCAGAGTCTCCCTTCAGACCTCGGCTGAACCATCCTCCTCCTCTGGTTTGTAGCGGATTTTGAAAAGCGGCTGTGAGAGGAAGAGGCGGCGACTAAAAGTCCAGACCCCACCCAGACCCCCGTCCACCACCCCGTGGACCGAAGCAGAACTGCTGAATTCAAGAGCCACAGCTGTCCTTAGCGACACTGATGACTTTTCAGCTGAAGCTGAACGAATATTCAGGACTTTTACTCATAAAAGTTCGCCCCAGTGTCTACCCATTCCTGAACACGACAAGAGGGTCCGTTCCTTTTCAATCAGCCGGCGAACGACCCGGCCAGAAGTGATGAGCGGCGAGAGAGGAGTCATCCTGAATCAGAATCACAGCATACAGCAGAATCTGTAATTCATCCATTCAGTAGATTCCCTAAATGCATTAATTTTCGCCTGCCGCCAAAGGCAGAAGGGCAATAATGTTACTGCAAGTGTTTGTGTGTGTTTGGTTGTCTGTACTGCCAGCAAAATATCTCATGAATCATTGGACGGATGTTATTAAATCTCTCAGAAAATAACTATTATATGTACACCTTCAACTGAACAACCTTTGGTGTCAACCTCATTTAAGATGGCCGCCACAACCAACTCATCTTTGGATGAGATTGCATCCGGTTGACATGCTCATTGAAATAAAAGTCCAAACTCTGCCCACCCGGCGCTCCGCTTTGTCAGCTGTGCAGTAAATGGTGCGGAGCCAGTCAGTGTCTAGTGTGTACACGCTACACACTGTGCAAAACAACCACAAACTACACTCAAATACACACAGTATTTGCACTATGAATAATTGGATCAGAGCAAAAATTGCTCTTAATGTTCATTGCTGGTGTCACCTCATCTATCTAGACCATTTTAGTAACATAGAAAATACAAGATTATCTGTAGCTGCTGCATTTTTGGATGTAATTCTTGGTTACAGTTCTAATTCAGATCCAGGGTCAACCAAATACAAACATAAAACAACCATGAAACAGTTAAAAATGTAATCCATGTATCCATCCATCCATTTTCTTTACCCACTTGTCCTTTCCAGGTCATAGGGAGCTGGTGTTTATCTCCAGCAGATACTGTGCTAGAGGCGGGGGACACCCTGGACAGGTCGCAAGTCCATCACAGGGACACTGAATGTAATAAATAAATAAATAAAATGGTGGCAAATCATTTTAATTGTGACATAAAAAAAATTAAGCATGCTGGAGCTAAAAAGATTAAACCAAGAAGTACAGATAGAAAAAAAATACATTTTCTACAAAAATGCAGCGTGACTGCTGAGTGCTGAATAAGTTCTCCTGAAGAAACTGGAACTGAGCTGCTAGAGTTAAAACAGCAGAGCAGAAGCTAAAATGGGCAGAACACTAGCTAAAAGCTAATTGCAGCAGAACAGTAGCTGAAAGTAGCAAAACTGTAGGGTTGGCTCCACAAGTTAATCAGTTGTCGTGTCCAATCCTGGTTCTGGAGGGCCACTACCCCACATTGTTTTAGGTGTTTCTCTTTGACACACCTGATTTAAATGACTGAGTGATTAACAGGCTGCTGCAGAACTTAAAGACCCGCTGAAGAGCAGGGAAACAACTAAATCCTGCAGGATGGTGGCTCTGCAGGACCTGGATTGGACACCACTGATCCAACGATTAATCTCTTAGAGTTTCATTCAAATCCACCCACTGGTTCATGAGATGTTTTGCTAACAGTACAGACAAACTAACTCAAGCACACACAAAGACATGGGTAAAAACATTACTGTCACTTTGCCTTTGGCTGTAAGGAGGAAGTAAAAATGAGGAAAACACGTTTTTATGCTGAAGAACTTCAGTCCCCACAATGCTTTGCGGTGCGCCGTCAGCTGTGTTTGTTCTGCTTGTGATTGCTGTGGCGTCATGTGGCATTTAAAACCTGTTCCAGGAGACTTGTTTGACTGGGTTTTGTCATCTTTGAGGTTTTTGTGCTTCAGTGAAAACTTCACAGCGTCTCCCCTCCATCTGTCTCACTGGGGTAAAACGGGAAACAAGCAGCAGAGGATATAAAGCGTCTCAGCTGAACATTGACCTCCTTTTCCTATGTTTCACAACACTCATGCTGTCAGAAAGAGAGCTCTGTCCGCTCACAGAAACAAGAAGACAGGAACTCAGCAGTTTGAACAGAGAATGGCACTAATGAAGAGAGCCGTGTCCTGTCTGATTACTGTCTACCTTTCAGTGCCTGTTCTTCTTTACCTCTTCCCTTGGATACTGGGACATGCCATATTTTCTCACTTGTGTAAGTAATGTGCTTCCGCTCTGGAGTGTTTATTCAAAAAATAGTCACTGTGCCATTCGTAATATCACTTAATGTTTGAAAGTTTGTTGGAAAAGGCAAAGCACATTGCTAAGAAGACCTAAAAGTTGGGATGAATTTTATGGAGAAACTATGAAGACCAAGCTCTGTGTTGCAGGGAATAGGTTATCCTGGTCCTTGAGTGCCACTATCCTGCATGTTTTACTTGTTTCCCTGCTCCAACACACCTGATTCAGTGGTTAAATGACATCTTCATGTTCTGCAGAAGCCTGTTAATCACCCATTGATTCAAATCAGGTGTGTTGGCGCAGGGAAACTAGTAAAACATGCAGGATAATGGCACTCAAGAACTAGGGTTGCCATGCCCTGGTCTGTACTGTCTTCTTAGGTTTACACAGTGAATGCATTTATGTTTTGTTCTGTCGCTGTTATTACTTTTTGTCACTAAAGGGCGCTGCTGTGGGAGCGTAGGGCAGAGGAGACTGTGTTAGGGGGGAGGTAGAGAGGAAGATTCTAGGCTAAACCGTGTTTGGTAGTGGCGTCGGCACAGTCCCTGTAATAAAGTTTGTGAGTTTATACGTTAGCAAAATATCTCTTCTTTCAGTAAGTAATCACCGAATGAACACCTGCAACTGATTACCTTTTGGAGTTAACCCTATTCAATATGGCTGCCACAGCTAAGCAACCTTAGCAAACACAAAAATGGCTCTAACTCAGCAATTTACAGAGATTGATCTCAGATTTGGGGTGGTTGTAGCTGAGAGGCACCCCCAGCACACCCTATAGATCTCACAAGATCTGTTTTTAAAACGCTCTCATCAACAGTTGGATATACCTCTGTTTGTCTGTTAGCAAAATATCTCACAAACTATGAACCTTCCGGGAACCAATCTTTGGATGTACATCTACAACCCCAATCCTGAAAACGTTGCAATGTTGTGTAAAACGTAAATAAAAACAGAATGTAACTAGAAGCACTCAGAGAGCGCAAACCTCCACCAAAGCCAAAGCGTGATTAAAAAAAATAGTGGGTTCCGGATCATAATCTGGATCAGCACCAAAATTTAATCCATTGGTTTTTGTGACGACCCCAACATTTACTAAGCATTTCATCCAAATCTGTTAACAAACCAACAGACACAACTGAAAACAGAACTTCTTGGCTGAGGTAACAAAAGGGTCACATGTAGGAGCAGAGAGAAGTTTTTAACAAAGGGGTGACCTGTGACCTTGACCTTTGACCCTACAAACCTTGAAATCAACAGGCATCATCTTTGACCCATGAGGTGTCCAGCTGTGCAGTTTGACATTCCTACATTTCACTGTTGCAGAGTTAGAGCACAAGGTCAACTGGGATGTTGACCTTTGACCCCATGACCTTTAAATCAATGGTGATCACCCTTGACCTAAGAGGCGTCCAGCTGTGGAGTTTAACATTCCAGTTATACCTCTGCAGAGTTAGAACACTGGCTCATCTGTGACCTTGAACTTTGACCAGATCAGCATCAGAATTTAATCATTTGTTCCTTGTACCATGTTGGATGTTTGCTGAAAATCCGTTCAGACGTTTTTGAGTAATCTTGTACGCAGACAGACAAACAGACACTATCAAAAACATAGCTTCCTTGGTGGAGGTAATGATTTGCAAATTTCCCAACCCCATTTTTCATTCACAATGGAACATTGTAAACATATCAAATGTTGAAACTAAAAAAAGATTCAATTTTTGGAGGGACAAAAAGAGTAATCTTGACTTTGATGGCAGCAACACATCTAAAACAAAGTTGGAACAGAGGCAACAAATAACTAAAAGTAAATGGTACAAATAAATATTTTGCAACTAATTAGGTTAATTGCTAACAGGTCAGTAAGAGGACTGGGTATAAAAAGAGGATTTTAGAGAGGCTGAATCTCTCAGCAGTAAAGATGGGCAGAGGGTCACCAGTCTGTGAAACACTGTCTAAAATAGAATGATCTCAGAATTATGTTCTTCAACAGAAAACTGGGAAGACTTTGGATTCATAATGTCCTTATGTCATCAAAAGATTTTTAGAATCTGGAGAAATCTCTGAGCTCAAAGGACAAGACTGAAAGTCAGTATTGGATGGCCGTGTCATCCACAAATGCTGATCAAAGCTCTATCATGCAAAGAAGTTGTGTGTGAACACCACACAGGACTAAAACTGTCCGAGTCATATTCCTTTTAGTGTTTTTAAAATCAGCTGGCTGTGACAGCCACCTTGAATTGGGTTGACATCAAAGGTTATTCAGTTGTAGATGTACATCCAGTGATTACTTTCTGAAAGTTTTATTGGTTCATGAGATGTTTTGCTAACACAGCCACGGGCAAAAACATTATCACCCGCTTTTGCTTTTTGGGGACTGGGGATAATAACACATATCATGATATTGCCCAGTGCAACCCGGTTTAGTACAGTGAATTGCATCATGGTGTCATAGATTACATAAACAGAAACCTGCTGACCTTCTGTGCTCTCCGCCGCAGTGAGGTTTCCATTTTCTGTGGATCTCGGCAGACCTCAGGACGTGCTCAACCACACCTGCAACTTCTACCTCAGCACAGAGGAGGACGTCTCGGTGGGAGTGTGGTAGGCCGTGTGTGACCGTTGAAGTGCATCGTTACATAGAAGTCAAGCATGTTGTTCAACCCAGGTGGCTCTGCGCCGAATGGGGCCACGCTTAAAAAAAGCCGCTGTAGATACGAAGACAGACGCCTGTTTGTTTGTGCCGCTCACTCTTCTCCTTCTTCTTCTTCTCCCCCCTCTCTTGTCTGTGTGTCTCAAAGGCATACGCTCCCCGTCAGCCAATGGGAGGCAGCCACTGGGAAAACCCTCGACTGGTACCATGAGACCCTAGGAGACGGGCGTCCTGTTATTATCTATCTCCATGGCAACGTAGGGACCAGGTGGGATAAGAGCAGCGGGGTAGAGATCCTTAAACTGATCCTAATAGAGTCTACTGGGAATGACGTGACGTGCTTCAGTTTTTGTTTGTCCGTGCAAAGGTTGTTGATGGGAACCAATGGGTGTGGAGGCCTCTGTGTTTATTGCCTGCCACTGGAAGCCAGCAGGGGAAGATCTATTTTTTTTGCCTATACTTGTGTGTCTGTGTTACCAAAGTTTCTCATGGACAGATCTGGATGAAACTCGCAGAAAGCAGTCACTAAATGAACATCGACAACCAGATTCATCATGGCTGCTACAGCCAACTGACCTTAAAAAAGAAAAAGGCTATAACTCAGCCAGTTGTACAGATATTGAGGTCAAATTTGGTGTGGTAGTAGCTGAGACTGATCCCCAACACACACACTCTTTGTGCTAACAGATTGCATAGAACTTTTGTTAAGAATTTTGCCTTTAAGTATTGGAGTCAAATCTGTCTGTTCACAAAATATTTTATGAACCACTGGATGGATTTTAATGAAACTTTCAGGAAACAATCATTGAATGAACATCTACAGCTGATTAACTTCTGGAGTCAACAGATTCAAGATGGCTGCCACAACGAACTGACCATAGATTTCTATATTTCAGTCAGTTTTACCAATATTAAGCTAACATTTGATGTGGTAGTTGCTGAAAGTTATTCTTGCAGTGTAGCATGATATTGTGATGAATCCTCTTCCTTTAATTTCTTTTAGGGCAATGAGTCACAGAGTAAAACTGGTGAAGGTAAGGGTTGTTTCTAAAACGCAACTAAATTTCAGTATTTAAGTCTTTCATTTTAATTCTGTTTTCTTTTATTAATCTTATAGATTCTGAGTGCTGCAGGGTACCATGTCTTATCTCTAGATTACAGAGGTAAGATGATTACTGCTGAGCTCTAACTAGTTGTTTGGACTAATTTTATTTAGTACACCCAAGAAAAATGAAAATCAAGTGATTTCAATAACTTCAAACTGAACTGAATCAACTGGAACACACGCACAAAGGCTGATCAAAACACTCAGAAAACAAGGACCATGTTAAAAAGGGGGGGGAAAAAAAAGATTTATTTCAATTTGAGGCTGAAACTCTGAAACAAAATGAAGAATCAGGCCAGAAGGGCTGAGAAAGCAACAAATAGGATTACAGAAACTGTAAACCAGCTGAAACACGAATTAAACCAATGGTGGCCAACTGGTCCGGCTCCAGGACCCACCATCGGCCCAAACATTTTCAGCTTGTCAGATTTCTTCAAAGACAAGATGGCGCAGTTTGAACTTGAGCTACGCCAACACACACACACACACACACACACACACCCACACACACACAAAACACAAATTTAATGATAAACCAAAGGGACCAGAAAGTGGCGGGAAATATCCTCTTTTACCCTCAGCTAGCTGCATTTTAATTCAAACCAAAAACCCCTCACTTGAATAACTCCATCTTTATTTTTTAAAACAGACTCAACAGCTCTTTCACACACAAAAGTGAAATTAAAAGGTCTAACTACTGAGGAGTATATGTGGTCGAGTACCCACCCATTAAATAGAGAACAAACAATGTCTGGTTAAAATAATTCAAGCAATAACAACAAGGCATAAGACTGACAGTAGATGATGCTGTGTCTCCTGTATCATTACGACCACCACAACACTCATGTATCCCCAAATAATGTATTAAATGTTTTGATTTTTGTCAAAACACCAGTGCATTATGATCAGCGTTGTATTCAATGGTATCTTTGTGTTTATAGTCACGGCACAGTTGCTCCAAAAAGTTGCACGGTTAATTAAGAAAAAAGTACAGAGCTGTGTTACTTGCAACCTGTTTTTAATCAGGTTTCGGAGATTCAACAGGAGAACCCAGTGAAGCTGGACTGACCAGCGACGCCCTCTACCTGTACCAGTGGGTGAAGAAGCGAAGCCGAGGGACTTCTGTCTGTCTCTGGGGACACTCCCTGGGCTCCGGGTCAGTTCTCTCGGGTTTTTACTTTCAAAGAAAATAGCAAAGAAAGAGCGCTGCTTTTAAAGATTTAAAATGCAATTGTGTTTTTTGTAGGGTGGCGACCAACGCTGCCATAAAGATCCAAGAGCAAGGTGGGTTTAAGCTGCATTTAGCTGACGCTCTGTCCCTCTTTTCTTATGTCTTCAGTCAGATAAAGACTTTAAGTTTAATTCCTTTTATAGCATAAAAATGAGAAAATAAATAAGTTTCTGGATTCCATTGAGGTGTTGCTCTAAATGAACTTTATTTGGATGGTAAATATACCAAAAGAAACCCATTTAGCTCAGTCAACCCTCCTTCTTTATGACACCAGAATCACAGTGTTAACATTTATACATGGAGACATTTTAAAACACAGCAAGACCATAACAAGTAAACAATAAGACAACTAAATTCAGCATGTCGCAAATAAAGCAGAATATTAAACCTACAGTATGTAGGTCTCAGTAGGCTGAAAATGAAGAACTACTTTATGCTTTGACATGATGTTTTTATAAATTCTGATGTTTCAATCTTGTACCCCATCAACGCTTTTTAAACTGCGATCTCTTTATTTTCAGGGTCTTTCGTCGATGCTTTAATCCTTCAAGCTCCTTACACCAGAATTGGAGAAGTCGTAGCCAACCATCCGCTCGCCAAGGTGGGAACAAGTGTTGCACGAATAATGTAGCTAAACCCAGATGGGTTCAGTAAAGCTCCTGTTAAAATCCAGGAGCTACTTCTCTGCAGTTAGGATAAATGTTACAGGGGGTTTAAAGTATAATAGTCTGTGTCTCTGAAACCAGATCATATGTAAGTTGAGTTGTTAAAAGCTAAAAGAAGCTACTAGAACAAAAAAGGCTAGCTGAAAACCAAGATGAGCAAAAAGTAGGAAACCACGAGCTAGAAGTAGCAAAAGGCTAGCAAAAAAAGCAATAAGCTAACTCAAAGCTAAAAGTAGCAAAACACTAGCTAGAAGCTAAAAAGAGCAAAAAGCTAAAAGTAGCAAAACACTAGCTAAAAGCTAATAACAGCTAAAACTAGTAAATACACTATCTAAAAGCAGCAAAGTGTTAGCTAAAAGTACCAAAAGATTAGCTAAAAGCTAAAATTAGCAAAATGCTTGCTAAAAACTAAAGTAGCAAAACACTAGCTAAAATTAGCAAAAAGTACAAAAAGACTAGCCAAAAGCTAAAATTAGCAAGACGCCAGCTTTAAGCTAAAGTAACAAAAAGTAGCAATAAGCTAGCCGAAAGCTGAAAGTAGCAAAACACTAGCTAAAAGCTAATAAAAGCCAAAAGTAGCAAAACACTAACTAAAAGCAGCAATGTGTTAGCTAAAAGTACGAAAAGACTAGACAAAAGCTAAAACTAGCAAAATGCTTGCTAAAAACTAAAGTAGCAAAAAGTAGCAATAAGCTAGCTGAAAGCTAAAAGTAGCAAAAGGTTAGCTAAAAGTACCAAGAGACTAGACAAAAGCTAAAACTAGCAAAATCCTTGCTAAAACCTAAAGTAGCAAAAAGTAGCAAAAAGTAGCAATAAGCTAGCTGAAAGCTAAACGTAGCAAAAGGTTAGCTAAAAGTACCAAAAGACTAGCCAAAAGCTGAAATTACAAAAGCTAAAATTAGGAAGACGCTAGCTAAAAGCTAAAGTAGCAAAAAAGTAGCAATAAGCTAGCTGAAAGCTAAAAGCAGCAAAAGGTTAGCTAAAAGTATCAAATGGCTAAAAGTGGCAAAACAGCTAGAATCCTCCATCAGATCAGAATGGGACAACATTCCCTCTAAAACCTCCAGCAGCTGCTCTCCTCAGTTCCT